>JAQIUQ010003663.1:317500-618788 GCA_030378365.1 Hybognathus amarus | reverse complement strand
TCAAACTATCATAACATCATTTTTAATAACGATGGTGAATATTTATATAGCTGGTGCAATCATTGATGTCGTTTTTGTTTTATGTTTATTTTGTTATGAAATCAAAAGACAGCATATTCTCATCTCAAACATCCTCCCTACACTGCTGGATGATCCTTTAAAATATGTTGCTAAAGGTGTATTCCTTTTTTTTTAGTTGAAACAAAATAATCAAAAATTGCCTGGAGAGTTTATTAGGGCTCGTTGAATCACTTACATACTAGTGCCTAGCAGTGTTGCTTATAGTTTCTGAATTTATATACATTGAGAACACTTTATTAAAGAATCCTTTCTGCATATCAAAAGTTCACGAGTTCTTCATGATGCCAATAAAGGACCTTCTTTTTAAAGAGTAATGAAACAATTAACCAACTTTTTAGTTAATGATCTGTAAGATAGTTCATAAAATGCTGTTCATCATTGAGCTATATTTTGCACAGTTGCAATAAAGTCTTTAATTTTCAAATATGGTAAAAACGTCCGCTGCCCTTCAACTCAGCTTCTGCAGGACAGGGTAATCTCTCTATGGAGCGAACTCTCCTACACTACTTTGCTCACCTTTGGTGCGTCGAGTTACACGTATCATGCCTTTGACTGGTATAAACATTAACTTCCATTAATGAAAATTGAGTCAGGAGTTCACAGTTTTATTAGCAATTGAAAATGATCAGATAATATCATGAGAACCAACTTGAAGAATGGACTAATCATCTCTTTTTGCTGACACATAACTATACTGGGGATGCAGGAAGAACGACTTCACCCGGCTGAGTTTTAGATTTCTAGAGATGACTCAATCTTTATCTCTTTCCAGTACTGCTGTGCTATATCGCATGGTTTTGGCGCCCATGTTATGGTGTCGCTCACACCAGACGCGGGCGTTGCGGCGAGGGATTGGTGGCGGCAGTGAGTTGTCAGTTTGGCGTCTAGTTGTATTTTTCACGAGCCGCGAGCATGCGTCCGGAAGGAAGTTACACCAAGACATCATCTGGTAGCGGTACCAGATTTTCGGCAGTTAGGTCATACTATATTTTTGGAATATTAACATGACATTTTAATTATATAATGAAATGATTTGACAAAAAGATCCATTTTGCTGAATGAACAACTCAAGCACCAGTCAGTAACGATCCGACATAGCTGTCAATTAATCCTGCCATTGATTGGTTGGGTTCATGCACTTTGCCTCGCTTGTCTTTGCCCCTTTTTTGTGGAGTTTTACCGCCACTTTTACATTTTTCAAATTTTGCCAGAGTTGCACGTTTGTACCAGGGGGGATCAGTTACACTTTAAACTTTGAATAAGTTATCAGGTAGAGTTTTTTGCACCTTGTAAGCCATTATGTTGATATTATATTTCTAATGAAGCTGTCAATCTCACACATATTTCTAGATTGTGGATAATGTTATTCCACAGGAGGATACATTATTATGACATGAATTTTTTTTACACTTTTCTTGCATTCAGCTCGACAATGCCAAACCATGCAATTACAACAAGTAATACAACCGCACAAGCACTAAACCATTTACCTGGACATTACAATTTGTTATAAGCTCACACGCTGTCCCCCTCACTGTACAATAATGGAGAGACAATGATCTAAAACATAATTGTCGGGGATGAGCGAAGGAATTGTTGCAGTGATCAACTAAAACCTAGAACGTTTTTTTTAATTACCTATAGATAATATCCATTAGATACTAATACTTTTCTTCTAAAACTTATTTATGTTGTTTTCTGAATACTGTACACACACACATGCACACAGCTGTGAGAACGTTGTGCACTAGTCTACATGTATGATAATATAGTGACTTCATGACCATGACCTGAATTTATTTGAATTCAGAATAATTTGAAATTAAGGTCGTTATCGATATTTATTTTATTTGATTTTTTTGGGAGCATTTAGTAAGTTCATAAAGCTATTTATCCTGTGATTCATTATTCTCAAGTACCATCATGGGTTTTTTGAAATGACTGTTCAGTGAATACACCTAAAACATCCTGCAAAATCGTATATGCGAAGCTGTAATTGCGATAGTTATCGTCTTTCAAGTGAGTAGTCATAAGTAAGCTAACTTTCACTATAATTATCTCAGAATTGTTTTATTAGTCGAAAATGCATATCAAAGCCCTTCTATTTTTTATTGTTATGTGACTGCTTAATTGTTAACATCATTTATCTCAAATCTCAGAGTTTTTGTAACAGGATGTATGACTTATCATCAAAAAACCCTTCTGAATTTTTTTCTGAATTCTTTGATGAATAACAATGTTATTTACCGTCACTTTCTATCACGTTGTAGTACTATCTTTTTTTCACATGGAAACAAAAAATCACGCATGATTACAAAATGATGCAGTGAAACGTTCAGAATATTTTGCCACTTTGCCTTTGCATCTTACGCTTATAAGACACAATTTTCTGTTACCATAACAACTATAACGGGGAAAGCAAGTAGGCTATATAATATACTACAATTTGGATCATTAAAGGATCTTCAATTTGAGGTGGACTGCTTTTGACTTGCATTCATCCTTTAAGGTCTTGATCTGTCTCTACCTTCATATCTACAATACCCCCACTGGCTTGCGCACCTGTATTTGCTTCTGACTACCACGATACCCTAACTCACCCAGCAACCACACATTCAAAACTTAACTTTGACCAGCAGGGGAACAGGCAAGATAAAGCCTTTGCTCATAACTTACGTAGTTGTCATCCCACCTCCCTCCTCTTTTTGTGTTTGCCGATGTGTTGTGACTTGCTTTTGTCTTAATAGGTAAACAGAATAAAGCAGACATTTAGCAATATTCACCTGTCACATGTGCCGCTCCTGGCCCTCAAGTGATTGCAGAGAAATGATGCTAATTCAGCATGTGCTTCCGCTCCGTTGTCTCTGTCATACCCTCATAGCTTAGATATTCTCAGCTTGCTCGGCTTTGGAGAACTTAGTGTATCACAGCTCTTAATGTTGTGAGATACTTTTTGCAGTCGCTCTGTGCCCTGTTGAGTTGTTACAATCAATAGGTATTTGCCACTACAGTATCTGTAATTGTATTTGTGGGACAGGAGATTGCCCTGGTTAACGTTCAGTTCTTGGCACTGTCACTGCCTTGTGCGTTCATAATGAATATGCAGAATCACTTGAAACAAAATAGATAGCATTCTTAGGATTGATGTTTAAAGTCACCATCAGCGAACAACTCAGGCATTAAGTCTTATCGAATTTGTGGGCGGTTTTTAAGAACGAGAGTTGAGCAAGCGTGGAGGAGTCACAATAAAGATTAGAATAAGCAGAGGGTTGAGTATGTCCGAAGAGAATCCATTTTGCCATGCATTTTCACAACAAGGAAACAGACCACAAACCAAACCAATAAGCTATTAGAGGCATGCTTCTCCATGGGTATGCTTGAGTTCGAAAGGGTTTTAAAAGAATGTTTTTGAATTAGACTTACACAGGAAAAAACAGTAGCTCATTCATTTTTATGCACCTGGCTTTAGTAATTTATTTTTTCTTTTAATTTGACTTCCTAGAAGCAAAAGTAGTTCACGGTGGAAGTATATCATGCACGTTTTTTTATACTTTGATTCCCGCAATAAAATATAGTGTTAATGAGTAGTTAAAAGGGATTTCTGCAATACAGATTGCAATTTGTTAAATAAATATTTAAGTGTGCAGGGATAATTGAAATTGCCAATTTCCAAAAGAATGCTGTACTAGTTTTATTGTTGAACTCGTCATGTTTATGGATTTTGAAGGCTGTGTCTTTATAAAGGTGCCTAATTAAGCATCAGTATTATCATGATCAATTTTTTTGCCACTGCTTCCCTTGAGCATCCATGAGATTTTTTTTTACAATGTTTTTTTTTTTTTTTTCTTAGAAAATAAAATGGTTCTATTGAATCAGAAATAATCAATCCCTTACTTCACACACAACTCCAAAATTACTCGCAGATAGAACCATTTTTTGGTAAAAGAGTTTGATTTGCGCAAGTAGACCTTACAAATCCATATATAACCCTTTTTTTTTAGTTATAGAACCTTTGAGGGGTTCCAAATCATATCGCCGATAGAACCTTTCAAGGTTCTATAGAACTTTTTTTTTGAAGAGTGTAAATAAAGTCTGTGCAATCAATTTGCAAAATCATCATGTATCACCACCTCTTTGGACTTTAATAAATACAGTTTCAACCAGTTTTCTCTGAGACTTTAAGTCAAACCTTTGTGGCGACACTCAATTGATATTGCCTGTGGGAAAAACCGCCTAGAGTTTCCGAGGCTGGCTATTTAGTCCCTAGTATAACTATAGAACTATATACAGTAGTTACTGTATATAACAATAAATCAAATACGGCAGTTGCTTTACATTTAATTATTTAAACTAGTCTCTCCTACTAGGTATTTTATTGGTGTTGATCGCTTATTCTTTAGTACTAGCGTCTTCCTTTACAGATGGTTCTTATTCTTAAGGCACTAGTACCTTTTTAAAGATACTCCAATTATTTATAAGATACTTATACTTATCATTACAGACGTTTTAAAATTATTAGATACTAGTGCATATCTATTAGGAAATATGCTATTCATTAATAATATACTAAGTACTTATTCATTAGTATCTAATAATAAGTACACGTATACTAATGAATAAGTACTAGTATCTAATGAATAAGCATAGTTACTAATAGATATGCACTAGTATCTAATAAATTTGGACTAGTATCTAATGAATAAGTATAAGTATCTTATAAATAAGTACGAGTATCTTTAAAAAGGTACTAGTGCCTTAAGAATAAGAACTAGTATCTAAAGGAAAGACACTAGTATCTAAAAGAATAAGCAATAGAACAGCCAATGAATAAGTACTAGTAGCATGAAAAAAGAGACTAGTTTAAATAATTAAATGTTAAAACGGCTTGCCATATTTAAAAGTTTCTTCCTGCACTATACAGTAACTACTGTATATAGTTACTATAGTTACTATACTAGGGACTAAATAGCCAGCCTGGGAAGCCATCTGACCCTGATAGGCAGTCTTTCCCCAGCAGGCAAATCAATTGAGTGTCACGCAAAGAGGTTTGACTTAAAGTCTCAGAGAAAACTGATGCATTTTGAAGCTGTTATTTTTATTTAAAGTCCGGGTGCGAGTGTGCGTACATGTCAATCATTTTCAAATTGATTACCACAGACTTTATTTTACACTCTTAGAAAAAAGCTTCCACATAGAACCTTAAAAGGTTCTATCAGCAGTATGTATTTGGAACCCCTGAAAGGTTCTATACACTCTTAAAAAGGAGTTCTATATAGAACCCTGGGGTTCCATACTTGGCCAATAGAACCTTTTACCAAAAAATGGTTCTATATAGAATAATTTTGGAGTTCCATATATGAAGCAGGGGATTAAACTTATTTCTGATTCTAAATAGAACCATTTCTTCTAAGAAAAAAAAAAAAAAAAAAAACATTGTAAAACCCCATGGGAAAATCTAGAGGGAACAAGTGGCGAATTAATAATGATAATACTGATGCACTTAATTTATAGGCACCTTTCATGGCACTCAAGGACACCTTACAAAATCCATAAAATAATAACATTCAACAATAAAACTAGTACAGCATTATTAATCTTCCTAGATTTGACGCCGTCATCCCTGCAGCACTTCGTGTTTATTTAACAATTGCAATTGTGCTATTGGTCAAAATCCCTTTTTAACTACTCATTTAAACACACTGCATATTTTATTGCGGAGTGCAAAATTATAAAACATGCATGATAAATCTTCCACCACTTAAACCTTGTTCTAGGAAGTCAAATTAAAAGAAAAAATGAATTATTCGCGCCATGCATAAATGAAGGATGGAAGCTTCTGTTTTTTTTTCCCTCTGTGTAACCCTCTAATTAAAACATCCTTCTTTTAAAACCCTTCAGAACCCAAGCACTGCCCATGGAGGAGCATCCACTCTAATAGCTTATTAGTTTGGTTTGTGGTCTGTTTCCTTGTTATCGGCGAAAATGCATGAGCAAAATCAATTCTCTTACAAACATCCCTCAACCCTCTCTGCTCCTTTCTCTCGCTCTCTTTTTCTCATTTCCCTTTCTCCCTCACCTTCACTTGCTCGCTCTCGGTTTTCTAAACACGCCCGCCACCGTCAATAAGACATAATGCCTCTGTATTCTTCGCTGATGGCCTGATCTTTGCTTTAAACATGGATCCATTAAGAGAGAATGCTATCTCTCTTGTCCTTTCAAGTGATTCTGCATATTCATTATGAAAACGCCACGGGCACTAACAGTGCCAAGTTGAACGTGTACCCAGGGCCAATTACGCCTGTCCCACAAATACAATTACAGATACTGTCATTCAGGCGGAATCCCTATTATTAATACTGGGCCAAAGCGCTAGACAGCACGTAGCGAGGACCTGCGGAGGCCATACTACCACAACATTAAGAGCTGTGATACACTGAAGTTGTTCTCCGAGCCGAGCAAGCTGAGAATATCTGAGCTTTCTGAGAAATCTCTGACATAGACAATAGCGCAAGCAGCATCCTAATTTAGCATCATTTCTCTGCGGTGGCTTTGCGGCAGCAGGGAGCCTGTCACAGGCAGCCCAGTGTGACAGGTGAATATTGGGCTGAGCTTCCAGCTGTCTGCCTTTATTCTGTTACCTCTAGAGACAAAAGCCATCACAACACGTGTGCGGCAAAGCGCCCGCCCAATCAGAGCCACATGGAGAGAGAAAGAGGAGGGAGGTGAGGAGAGCGACGGCTACATTCAACATGCAGTCTGAGCAAAGGCTTTATCTTTGCCTGTTCCCCTGCTGGTCAAACTTATTTTCAAATGTGTGGTTGCCTAAGATCAGTTAGCTATGCATGAGTAGTGCAGAAGACAGAGAGGATACGGTGCCCACAACCAGTGGGGTATTGTTAGAGGACTGTGAGGAGGTAGAGACAGAATAAATCAGACCTTAGAGGATGAATGCAGAGTCAAAAGCAGTCACCTCGCTGAAGAGAGGCTGTTTAATGAGTATGCGTCTAGTCTGCTGTCTTGTAGCCTACTTGCTTTCCCCAACATATTGTTATGGTAACAGAAAATTGTGTCTTATAACACATTAAGAGAGCAATCCAAAGGCAACTGTGGCAACGAATGTTCTGAACATTAACTTCACTGCATCATTTTTGTAATCATGCATGATTTTTTGTTTTGCGTGTGTGGAAAATATACTTTTACAAATGAACATGATCAAAAGTGACATTAAATAACATTGTTATTCATCAAAGAATTCAGAAAAAATACTACAGAAGCCGTTTTGCAGATGGAGATAGTGGCAAATTACACTTGCTGTTTACAAAAACTTTCTGCGGTTAAATCGTGAATGATGTTAACAACACTGTAAGGCAGTTAGCAGTCACATAACAATAAAAAATAGAAGGGCTTTGAATTGTGCATTTCGAGCTACATCGACGATTTTGAGGGTGAGTATTCTCATGAAAGTTAGTATCTATGGCTCTCTCACTTTTGAAAGACAATAACTTTATATACGGTGCACTTTCACATATACAATTTTGCAGGATGTTTTCATTCCCTTACAGCTGTATTCCACACTAAATGAACAGTCATTTTCAAAAACCCATGATAGGGGCTCTTAAAAAATAATGAAGTGCACAGATAAATCATTTATAACACTAAAATACTACAAAAATACGAATGGAAAAATTAGATTTCATAACGACCTTAAGATTCAATTGTATTCTGGAGTCAAATAGATTCAGGTCATGGTCAGTGAAGTCACTGCTGTCTGATACATGTAGACTGGAGTGGCAGTACTGTCTCACAGCTGTGTGCATGTGTGTGTGTGTACAGGCCTCGCAGAAACCAACATAAATCAGTTTAGGAGGAAATGTCATTCAGCATCTCTAATCCAATTGTTTGTCCTGGTAATGCGATTGTTCTGCCGTTTCATTTGATCAGCTGCAACAGATTTAAAATCCCTCGCTCATCCCGACCAGTATGTTTCATCATTTGTCTCTTCCATTTATTTGTACAGTACGGGGGACAGGCATATTGACTTTATAACAGATATAATGTCCAGGTTAAATGGTTTATGCTTGTGCATTTTGTATTACTTGTTGTAATCACATTGGGGGCAGTGTGGTTAGTAACCATCTGCCTTAGCAAAGACTGAATGCAAGAAGTGTTAAAAAAAAATTCATGTCATAATAATGTCATTATCCCTCCTGCTGGAATGACATTATCATCAATCTCAAAATATGTGATTAGATTGACAGCTTTCATTTAGAAATGTGATATAGACATGTAATGGCTTTACAAGGTGCAAAAAAGATCTACCCCTGACTGAGCTTATTCGAACTTTAAAGTGTAACTAAACCCCTGGTCAAAGCCTGACTCCACCCACTGGCAAAATTTGAAAAATGCTAAAAAAGTGGGCAGACCCCAGCGGAGACAGAGGGGACGAGCCAAGGGCGGGGCTGAGCGGGGAGCGTGACATGAGACCCGCAGTGACGGATTAATTGACAGCTGTAGTGGTGGGAAGTTCGGATCATTTTACTGACTCGGATCTTTGAGTCTCGTTCAGCAAAATGAACGAATCTTTTATCGAATCATTTCGTTCATTTCATCATTATATAATTAAAATGTCATGTTAAATATTCCAAAACATCTAGTAGGCTACTTACGAAAATCTTGATTACATTTACCAGATGTGTGTCTTGGTGTAACTTCCTTCCGGAATTAACGCGGAATCACTCGCGGCTCGTGGAAAAAATAGACTAGACGCCGAAACTGGCGCTTCACTGCGCCAGCCGGCTGCGCCTCGCCACGCGCTCCGCGTCTGGTGTGAACGACACCATAACATGGGCGCCGAAGGAAGCGGCCATGCGATATAGCACAGCAGTACTGGAAAGAATAAAGATTAGTCTCATCTCTCAAGTTTCGAGTTCGGCCGGGTCCGAGTCTTTCGTTCTTCCTGCCAGTCCCATATAGTCTATGCTGTCAGCACCGGAAAGAGAAATGATTAGTCCATCTTTCAAGTTCAGGTTCTCATGATGCTATCCTGATCGTTTTCAATACTCATAAATCCAACTCCTGACTCGCTAGAGTAGTTTTGATGGAACCAGATGCTTTTATACCAGGGGCTGCCAAGGGCGTGGTGAGCTTGCACCAAGGGCGTGACAGAGTAGTGTCAGAGAGTTCGCTGACGTCAGAGAGTACCCCTGCTGCAGGAGCTTTCCGTTTAACCTGAAGAGGGCAGCACTCAGACGTTTTTACACCATATATTTGAAAATTAAAAGACTTTATTGCCAACTGTCAAAAAATGTACTCAAATCAATGAACAGCATTTATGAAGCTCCATTCTTACAGATCATTAACTAAAAAAAGTTGGTTAATTGTTTAGTGACTCTTTAAAAAAGAAGGTCTTTATTGGCATCATGAAGAACCTTTATACATTCATTGAACCTTTTCATTGCACAAAAAGATTCTTTAAGATAATTAAAGTGTTCTCCACATTAAATGTGCTATGTAGAATTCAGAAACCCTTATTAGCGACACTGCTGCACACTCGTGCATGTACAAGAAGCTAGTGATTCAACAAGGCCCTAATAAACTCTCAGCGAATTTCTTTCATTCTTTGTTTAGAAGTAAAAAGAAGGAAATACCTTTGCAGCAACATACTTTTAAAGAACATCATCCACACTGCTAAGAGAGATGTTTAGATGAACTGCAAATATGTGCTGTGCTCTTTGGTCTCAATAACAAAATAAACACTCAACAAAAATGACAGTGATTCAAATGATTGCACCAGCTCTGTGAATCTCCACCATCATGTCGACAGACAAGGTTATTTAAAATGATGTTATGATAGTTTGATTAAGTATATTTGAGACTATAGAATATATAGATGTGAGATTAATCCCTTTTCTTTGCATGACACATTGACATTACAGTACAGAATGACTCTTTTGCCATTATCCTTAACTTTGTTTTTAAGCATAGCATTCAGGAGCAAGTGTAAACATCATATCTTTTAGATTTTTCAAGCAAAAACGAGTCCTTCACACATAAAAAAACAGTCTAGACTTTCATAGACAACCTTGAAAGTTTAGTAAAAATAATAATAATTATTATTATTATTATTTACAAGCTGTTTACACAGGCAATAGAAAATCGATTAATAGTGACAATCTTACATAGCCCCTTTAACAAAATGTTTTTTCTAAGAACTGTTCTTTATGAAACCCTAAATTGTTATTCTATGGCATTGCTGCAAATACCCTCTTTTGTAACCTTTATGTAGGTATTCATACATCATTTTTTATTTATGGTGAAATGTACAATACGGGCATATTGACAGCACCTAAAATACAAAGCATCTGCTTACAACCAATGCCAAGCTCATGGGTTTGATTATCAGGGAATGCATGAACAGATCAAATCAGATTAGCATCTGCCAAATGTCTAAAATTTATATTCTAAATATATTTATATAGCTACATTTTACAATTAAATTGACATTTTTGAGTCCCCAACTTCAGCTTTACCCCAAACTGAGTTATTAAATGGCTTCTGAAGACTTAAATATGACGCTTATAAATGTTTAATGGTGAATTTTACCCGTAGCTGTCCCACAGCAAACAAAATATAACTTAAAGGTTTAATTAATGATTGATGTAAAAATTTTAGTTTGTTTCAACATTTTTAAAAGACTTGGGTATAAAGAGATGGAAACCTTCTTAATGAGTTGAATCACACAGAACAGAATGAAACCTTTATAATGTCAAACTGGTTACATGGGTTAAATAAATGTGATATCACTGAATAATATCTCATGAATTAAATACAATAAAATCAAAACTAACTCCATCGAATCTATGAACCAAAAAAGGATTCAGAAACATTTGACTGTCTCTATAGTTGTTCATGTGTAAAAAGAGTTTGTTATATGCTGTCATTACAATATAAATGTGCTTTTCAGTGTTTGGAAATCACAATTGCTGGAAAACCTCAGGTGTCTGTGCAAAATACTGTTGGATAACTTGGAAGACTTCAAAATGATGAGTTGGTCCTGAGGGGTGTATAGCTCCTGGTTCTCATTGATTTGACCATGCTGATAAGCTTGACTAATTGCCTCTCATTTTCATAAATCAGGTTCATCCCAGTTCAGTCCTGCAGTGGTGATTATAGAAGTCTGTTCTGTACTAACTGTGCTGAATACTATTATTGATTTACAGCAGTTTGTTTGGAAATAAAGAGATTTAATAGGCCCTTTAGAAGAGGTTAATGCAGAACTCCACTGAGCACATGCAATCAACCCTCTACAGACAATTCCAGTCACAATGAAGCTAATAGATTCAGTATGTTTTCCTATACCAGGCATTCATAAGCATTCAATCATTTCTGTTTCATGATACAATAAAGTGTTAAAAATAATTTCACAACACAGGTCCCATGAGTGAGCCTCTTCCACAGCCCACAAGGGGAACTGAAGAAGAGAAAGGAAACAACAACAAGAAATTGATTATGGCTAATTACAGCAGAAACACTCATGTTGTCTCCACGCAAATGTTGGCTCTAAAGAGGCCCCCATCCAACATCATGACAATATGCTTCAGAGTATTCCGTTATTATGGCACATTATGTCATTATTTCTCAATTCGTAGAAGACAAGGGAGCCCAAGTGCTCTTGATGAAGTCAAATAGAGAGCTCAGGGGCAGAGTGACTGTTAAACTACATTATGGAAGGTGGGTTGATTATAATTAAAATGATTTAGGATAGTCAATGGTAGAAATGCTAAAATGGGTAATGATATTTTAACTACTTTTTTCTTCAATTAATTAATTGCATGTAGATGTCTTGATATCATAATTTAGAGAATTCACTGAAAGACTATTTTCACCGGCTTTTAAAATTTTAATATTGTTGTCTGAGGTCAACTTATTATGTTCGCATGGTTTTTGCATTCAAAAACATCAAAATGAATAAGTAGTAGATACAGTCGGTTGGTCTGGGAACATCCCCGGAACACCCCCGGGAACGCCCCGTCACGTGAATTTAGCCCGTGGGGAAAACATTGCCTTGGCACTCATTAAAATACATGCGACAATCATGCCGAAGAGTTGCTGTGTCGTTTTCTGTACCACCAATAAACTAACAAATTATAAATTAAAGTTCCACATCCTTTCTAATAAACATACAGAACCAGACAGGAGGACAAAATGACAAAGTTAATCATAACTTATTAGATTTCTGTGTGAGTAGATCCCTGTGTGATAGTAGTAGATGTTTAACTCATATTAGAAAATGGGCCAGATTTGTCTGACGCTTACGTCCCTTACGAAAAAAACTATAGTAATCTCCTATGGCTGTAAGTATTCTATGGTAGTGTACTGTATACTTCTGTGATGTTCTGTAATATACTTTAGGCTATGTCCCAAAATACTATAGTATTCCTATAGGATTAACGCTACTATAATATTTTGTCCTAAAATACTACAAGATCCCTATAGTTGTTTTTCATAAGGGATGCTGAAGGTTATCAGCTCAATACAGACTGCAGTCGGATAACTCAGCAAAGTCCCTCGGCAACTTCGTACTACTACTACTGATGATCACAGTTTTACAAAAGGAGATTTGGAGTGAAGCATACGTATTGGTAAGTGACAAGGTTTTATGGACTTACAGTAACTTATACGCAGAAAAATACATGCCTCCAATATGGTCAAAATTCTGTCCCCTCCTGTAAAATCCGTGCTTGCTAAGTCTGTGTTTGAAATCCTTTCCGCACAATCCTCTTCATTAACATTGCCAGGGTCTGATTTGGGCTAAAATTTGAAATTGCCACATTAATATTTACATCTGATCTGACTGAGTTAAGCTTTCAGTTATGACGGGGTGGGAAATTTCCCAAACATGCGTTAAGCGCCAATCACAACACACTGGACCAGCTAACCAATCACAACACATTCCGTATTTTGCTAGGAGGGGCTTCATTGAAATTGATGAGTTCAACCAGACTGGGGAGATTTTTATAAAGTAATTAATTTTTTGAACAATTAAGTATTAAAACATATTCTAATACACCCCAAAAACTAAATCAAGACTTCTTAAAAGGGCATAATTTCACCCCTTTAAAATAAGATATTAAAACATTTGACTTTGACAGTGCTCTTCATTTTCACTCTTCATTCTCAGAATAAACAACCATGTACACTCCTAAAGAAACATTTCTGCTGGGTTGGGAGGTAAACAAGAGGTCATGATAAAGCTGCAAGTGCAGTGATCCCTGAACTTGCAGAAATTAAAAAGAAAACTCACTGCATCGTTCTTCATATTTGCCAAGCCGGGAAAATAGCATTTAGGATGTAATCACTCTAGTGGTGACTGAATGACTTTAACTGAACATTCATTCCCTACCTGGGATTTATCAAAAGAAATCTGTTGAACTGTGAAGACAGAAGAGAAATGAAGAGTGCTGAATAGAACGACTGGAATAAACACACATTAGTCTCTACTCAGCAGAAGGACAATACAGACTGATTTGGATTTTGACTGGGGGAAAATGATGGAAGAATGTGTGAAAATGAGGGATGGAGGAGGGGTTAGATCTCCATTCCTCATCTCTCACGCTCTCTCCATATGCAAAAAAAAAAAAAGGATGGAAGGAAGGAAGGAAAAAAAGATTGACTGGTCTGAGCTTTGAACTTTTTGCCCTTAAAACTCAGTCAGTCTTGCAATTTTGAGGCTTGGCAGAACTACACATCATTAACTGAACTGCAAATTTTGCCTGATTGCCTCATTATAAAATATGCAATTAGCCTGATACATTTAACATCAGACACCCAGGCACCAGGAAAATATCATTCTCTCAAAAGCTTCATAAATATAACATATTTTGATATCTGCAGCAGAACATTGCCATTTTTATACCAATAAGGAATGCTCGTTAGTAAATGAGTACCTTTGATTAGATAAGGCATTGCAGGTCAACTCCTGTGAAAAGTAAAATTATTTTGGACAAAAAACTTTATGCAGTCTGTAGCCTAAACACACAGTATTGCGTCTATTTATAGTTACACATTCAAAGGGCTTGATGTATAATAACATGATTTTTTCAAGCTATAAAAATAGAGCATGTCCAATAGGTGGTTTGCAGTCACGTGATTGTGTTTACGCGCGGACTGCAGATGGAGGGCAAGGAGTGAAGAGCGCAATGGACAAGATGGAGGAAAATCCATACTGTACTACTATAGACGCTATTACAAGAGAAATATATAAACAGAAAACCAAAACATATGTTGGACGTGATCCTTAAGTTATGAAGAGGACCGATTTTCAACTGAATAGAGAGATTGCCTGCCATCGAGGCTGTAGATATCAGCAACTAACTCGTCTACAGACATGCTTTGACTTTACAAAGTTCGGAAACTGGTACGTTACACAAACAGCCACATAAGTGTATTTAAACACCTGAATAATGTAATTATAAGCCACATAAATAATGTATTAACTCACATTTGACAAAGTGATTACTGCACACTGTACAAACACACGGGCATTTTCCCATTCGGCTCCTCCGACCGCAGACGTAAGTTAGGTTTACAAGGCATTTTTTACCGTGTTTTTCTGTCAATTACTTTTATTTTCCCCCCTTATGAACAACAACTTTTGGCATATCGATAAAAACTCTTCGTGGTTTGATCGATTTGAGCAACCATAAACGACGCAAAACATAAGCATTTGAGTGTGTTATAGTGCTTCCTAATATAGAAATTCACTTCCTGCCCTCCATCTGCGTTTCACGCCATGGCAACGCAGTTTGAAAAACAAGCTATATGTGAGCAAATTTAAAAAGTAATTGTTCGGTGATGGTCATTTTCCCTATATTTACTGAAGAGCCATGGGCTTCTTAGCTTTATAACAATACCTATTTTGTGTTGTTTTATTACCTATTTTGTGTTGGTTAAGCCAGTGGTTAGGCCCACTTAAGTGCCTTGGAACCAGCGTGCTCGCACAAGCCAAAGTCAAAACATCTCGATTCGCCTCCCAGTGACCAGTCCTATAGGTCCTAAACCCTGCCTCCTAATGTTATTCAAGTGAGACCAACTAAAAAATTTAATTACACTTCACATATCCTTTTTGCAAAGATAGATTCTGTCATCTACTGTAGTTTCAATCACGTTGATGTAATTTCAAGAGCTTGTTTTTTAAAATAAGTTTGTTTTTAGTTAGTTATTTGATGCTATAAAAATGGTGCTGTGACACCATTATTGACAGCTGTGATTGACAGGTTCTCTGTGCGAGTAGTCGCTGAAGTACCAACAGACTTTTTATTGACTACTGTATGTGGTTATTAGTTGTATTTACCTTATTTTAACGAGGTATTGCAATGAGCAGACACCATTGGAGAGGAACAAAGCAGACAGAGGCCACATAAGAAAAGTGCGGGTCGTGTGCTTGTGATTGATTCCACGAGAGTGAGGGCGGGGCCTTGATGAGGGCGTGAGTGAGGGCGGGGCCTTCAGTTCTCTCCAATGGAAAAGAGCGAAGGGGCATTGTCCATCTTTTCAGTCCATTCTCATCACGGCGTCATCTAACTGACGCCATGGGAAGCATTTTGACCATGCTTCAATATCTGACGCTTTAGGCACCCTTTAGCGTCAGTTAGATGATGCCCTGAGATCGTGCTGAACCCTTATCTACCCCAGAACTAAACCTACCCACGTCATCTAACTGAAACTTTACCTTTAGCGTCAGTTCGGATCATGTTACTGACGCTGAAAGGGTGCCTATGCGGCTGATGTGGGGAGCTTATATAGGAAAGGTGTTGTGTAAATTGATTAGAGAGCTCTCCGCCTGTAAATCTGTGGTGTGTATTCGCTTGAGCCTTACCTAATTTAATTTCCCCACTGCACAGTAAAAACATCCTTGTCTTGCTCTAAAAGGTTTAACCATGGTCTACTACATTTTTTTACTCTTAAAAATATTGTTTTAATTTGAAAGAAGTGAAATAAATACATATACTGTATGAACTGAGCAAATGTAAGTAAAACATTAACAAATAAAATTTAGTAGAATTAATTGGGGAACAACATTAAAAAAACATATGTATGAGTAATATCAACTGTTTTTATTTATGAGTAATATTAACTTTTAAATTTCCTTTAAACCTTTGTAAAAAATATTATATACCTGACTTTAACCTTTATTGTAGATGAGTAGCCTACAGCAATAACTTTACAGCGAATTGTACGATATACGGTTTTAGCATAAACAAAATTGCTCATGTAACAAACATTTTAGAAGTAAAAATTAAATGTTTAAACATTCAAGTAATTTAAGTTTATTAACCGGTCTGTTATCCAATACCAGATCAGCACTGGTTCTCGTGCCAGAGATGGAGATGAGAGTTTCCCTGTTCACTTGCAATAGGTTTGCGGGTGCATTGTGGGTATTTTGAGAGGAGGGAGGCTTTACCTCAGAGTTTAGCAGCACTTTTATCACATGCAGAACTGCCGGGGCACAGAAATTCAATATTTCACACTGAGCTAAAGCCGCCTTCCTGAATACTAACCAAGGGATTTAAAGCATAGAGACAATAATCGATCTTTACATGTTTAACAGATGCCACAGAAAGAGGAAAAAAAGAGCAAAAATCAGAGACCTCAATCTCATGTGTAGCAATCATCTTAGCTCTAAGGAGATTATGATGGAGATTAAAGATATCCTCCTTTATTTATGACACTCTCCAAGTCTGTTTGAGCCATAAGACTGTTCCTGCAGCTGTTGTATTTAGGAAACAATATTTCTGTGCATCACAAACTGTACTGTTCTGGATGTCAATACAGATCTGGGTAAAGACAAACAAAAACTTGAACAATGTTGGGATGTTTTGCTTTTTTATCATCATGTCTGCTAAAGCCTTATTGATTCAGATCTCTTCAAAAGCTCTGTGTTCATCTAACTAGCATCTATTTCAGACACTCCAATTTACTTTGACACCAGTATTTGTCAGAGACTGAAGCTCTGACACTGAAGACGTTAGCGTGCAGAGCCGTAAATAGTAGTTTCTGGTAAATAGTAAGTTTTGGAGTCGACTCCCCGAAACCAACTAATTGGCCAGTAATTGAGCGTGTCAATTGCGAGGGAAGAAAATAGCGGATGCAATTGTCCATGAATGGTGTGGCTGAAAAGACAGGGAGAGTCCGATTCCGTACCATCTGCGGGAGCTTCAGCTGGTGGCTCTCACAGTAACGCAGAGGACGGATCGCCCTGCCAAACGCACTTAGGCATTCAGGGGGAGATGTGGGCACAGATGACTGCCTTGCACTTCAATTAGCTCAGTCTGTGATACACATTGTCACTATCAAAGAAAAATAAATAATCATGAACCCATCAGTAGTCAGTTTAAATGCACGTTATTGTGGCGTTCAGAGACCCAGTCCGGTAAGAGAGAACCTGCAGAGGGCTGCAGAAACACATGGTGCCATTTTGCGCTCTGGTTGTGGGTGACTGAGCAGGCAAAGCAAATTTCCTTGAATCAATCAACGTTAGCGCTGATGGCTTATACTGATGGAGTGACTTCCCTCTCATTCAGAGGAGACATTTAGGCCCATAACAGAGAGCAATGGCACCATAAATTTAACATGAGGCCCCTCTGCCTCGCTGAATAGGAGAAAGTCTGCCGTTCTGATAAACATACTACTCTAATGAGGTGATAGGGGCACCTTGGGCAATTTCAAACATGCACCACTGATTTTTAGAGATTTAGGGCCCTTCAGTGTTCTGGTTAACACACTCGCTTGTTTTGTCACATACGTATATTCCTGGGAGATCATAAAAAACACCATCATAATAAACTAATGCAGGAACACACAACACAGTGGGAAAAATACACAATTGTATTTCTTGTTTACATAGGGAGAAATACAACTAAGATTCAAAATGCACATGCCTAGTAATTTGAACGCACATTTAGGAAAAAGATAAACAATATTGTCAGAGTTATGTTTAGTTTCATTATGTTTTTGTTCATATGTTTTGGCTTCCCATATATTATTTCAGTGTAGCATTCTCATAGCCTAGAAATCTAGACGCACTCTAGCGGCAGCAAAAATTATTTTGCAGCAAAGCGTGGTCTAGCAACTCTCCATAGAAGTTTTAGCTGGAAAACCCCAACTCTGGTAGGGCCAATCACATCGTGTATAGAGTCGGCGAGCGGGCTTAACAAAATGCGACGGTCAGAGCAAGCTCGGACATATTCGGTTATCCTCGGATGCGGCCGGCGCCCCGCGTGCTGTTACAAAAAAGCTGTGGCGAAACGATCAACTTGTCATATTTGCCACGCTTCGTGCTGTGTCGTCGAGGATAAAAGCTTTACTCCTTGTCAGCGCGCGCTCTGATCGGTAAAAGTGCACAGACCTCTCCCGAATCATCTCCACCACTCCGAAGCACCACTACTCCGGCTCCGTTTCCCTCGTAAGCTGATATTCGTATTTAAACATTCTTCTATGATATTATTTTTAAACGACACACTGTCTTTTTCTCTCTCATACACACACAAACACACACATACTGTCTCTTTCTCTCTCACACATATGTAGGCTAGTTATAAACTCTTCAGACTTTTAATGATTAGTGTTTAATTTTAAAAGTTTGTGGGTCATGTAAAAAACTAAAAAATCCCTTATTTTGGGGATGGATTCTGGGAAATCTCCCTTATTTTCAATGTTCAATGTTGACAGCTGGACTGGATACGGTAAAAGTTTAATATATCAACTTGCTCCGCTGAGTACGTCACCTTCTTCGTTGCTCTGGTTGGCTTTAGCGCTATCCAATTGCGTGCCGTTTATCCCACCCTTCTGATTGAGCCCTTTCAATGAAGAGTTTCCAGACCTAACATCTTGAGGTCTGGCATGCCAGGCTAGCATTCTCATCCTTCACTCAAAAAAATGATTTTTGCTGCTTGTCGAAATAGCTTGATTAAAATGAACTTAAGCAACACAATTGCTATTCATTTTGTCCAAACTTAATTTGATTGTGTTCAATCTACAGTACTTATGTGAAATTTAACTTTACTTAACTGTGTTGGATTACATGAATGATTTGTGTTGCATTAACTGAAAATGGGCTGTGCTTGCTAGTTCACATCATGCTTTGCATATGTTTGAATTAAGAGTGAATAAATGTCTAAATTAAGTGTTATTTTATGTATTTTGAGAAAATAAGAAAAGGGTTATAGTCTAGAAATGTATTAGAGAGACACCAAAATACATTTAATTGTATTGGATGAATGAATATTATAAATTTAAAATACCTGAATCATATCAGGGAGCCTTTTTAAATTCACTGACAATATTAAATTAAGCTGTGCCCAACCATAGTAAATAAGTCTGAATCAACCCTAATACATTAAGTTGACCCAACGTAAGTACATTAAATTAGTATAACAGAATTGCATAATGTTGAAATAAAGCAAGTTAATCATGTGGAAAACCTTTCCATGATTTTTTTTTTAATGTTCATTCAAATAGTTTTTTTTAGTGTTGTTTCTCATTACATTCACCTGTTTAATTAGTTTCACTCAAAAAAAAATGATTTTAGCTCTTTGTTCAATTTCTTTAATTAAAATGGGCATATACGACACAATCCTTCATAGAAATGATTCCAGCCTAATTTCATTAAATGTAAACAATGTAATCTTTTAAAAATTTGGTTTACCAATTTTTTTTTTAATTGAGTCAACATGAATATTTTTTGTTCGTCTTAAACGGATTGTCTCTGCTCCTGTTTTGCTCTGTTCTTGGTCAGTTTTCTTAACATCATGGGTGTAAAGTGTTTACGTTTCTTCTGAGATTCTCCTACATACTGTTGTTGGATTAAAAAACGATTAAGAATGTATTCTGGAATTAATCGCGTTGGCTTCCTATCACTTGTGACAAATATTATATATATATATATATATATATATATATATATATATATATATATATATATATATATATATATATATATATATATATATATATATATATATAAATATATTTTTTATATGAATTTTAGTAACCTACAGAAGTTACCCAACAATCTATTGCTACTTAATGCAGCCAATACAAATGACTTTGATAATGTAATCTAATTTGTCAGGTTGATTTAGTCAGATTAAATGATTTTTTTTTTAAACAGATAATAATAAATATACTTTTTAAGGTGTAGATAACACTGTCTGTCTAAAATGGTATTGCAGAAAGCATCCATTCATGTGGTTCGACAGCTTATCAAACTCGCACATTTAGATGTTAAAGAACAGAAAATACAGAAGTGGGTGAGGCTGGTGCCATCCAAGCCGTCACAAATTTCACGGCAGTAATTACGACCTTCAGCTCCTTAATGTTGACAGCGTGGCTCTAATTGCTCTCTCTGTAATTGTGTTACGGCTTTTTTAAAGGCAGGAGAGATAATGAAAGAGAAGTGATCAGCCATCTGTGCAGCAGGTAGCAGGGCCCATTCTCTTCTGGAAAGAGTAATATTACCACACCAAATTATAAGTACAAATAAGTCTCTTTAACAATGCCAAGATGGTGAAGAATTACTGCTTCATTAAAATGACACATACGAATGAATTATGAGAGTCTGGTGATTTCAGCCTTCGGTTTCCAACATTATGCATCATATTTTACAGCCACAATTAAATCGCACGACAGTAATCAATATAAGAACTTTGAAAAATGATGTCTTTAATAATGAGATACAAGCATTCTCATTTGCTCTCATGCATGTGCGCACACACAATTAAAATCTCATCAATCATTTTCTCTTAAATAATACCGTGAGCCCTGACTGCTCCAGAGTACATCACTGCTAGTGTTTATTGGTTTGCAACTTTTATGGTGGTGATAACGGATAGAGAACAGGAAATTGTGAGGAGAAGAATTGGGAAGGGAATCGGCCAAAACGAGATTTACATCACATCATCAGCCCAAGCCCTACAGACCAACGTGATCTCATGAGAATACGTATATATTCTCATGAGATCACGAAAAGAAAACGTAACGTAAATTCCTGCTATTAAATTATTAAATTTATTGGATTTATCATCAGCTTTTGATACTGTGGACCACAAAATTCTGCTGAACAGATTGAAATATGAGTTTGGTATTGTTGGGTCTGTTTTAAAATGGTTTTCCTCATACTTGAGTGATAGAACGAAATCATTATGAACATCAGCTATGCTAATTATTTCCCAACTGCCTTTCTGCTGTTATCCCGAGAAAATGGTGTTCGTCAGCTCCAGTTTGTACACGGAGACTTCAGATGCCCCAACACCTGTGATGAGATAACTAAACGCCTGTGAAAAGACGACTCAACGCCTGTGAAGAGACGACTCAATTCCGGCGATATGTTATGCCATAAATATTACATGATTAACTAAATGTATTTTTTCCATGTACTTTTCTGCAATGCACTTTCTGTAAAGCTGCTTTGAAACAATATTGTGAAAACACAATACAAATAAACTTGAATTGAACATGTCATTTTCCTTTTTCCCTTCCCACTTTCCTTTCTTTTCTTTTCATTTCTACCAGAGAGGTAGAACATAACAAGTATACATTTATTAACAGCCCAGCAAGCAAATATTATGATATGAAGTTCTTTTGGCGTTTGTCCATAACTCGTAATCTGAGGCTACAGAATCTGTATTTTCTGCCTGAAGACATAGGTAGGGGTGCAGCCGACCTCTTTAGAGGTATGGGAGGGAACGTGGTGGGAAGAAAGGAGGTGATTGAAAGCGTGAGCATCTGCAAACTCAGACATGTGTTATCAATCTTTTATACTACAAGTATTTAAGCACAAGTTTTACTTTATCCAACAGTATTATTTCATATGTATGAGTTCCGAGAACAGGAGGAGATGCAATATTAATAGTTAATTCTGTCAGAAATGACCTTGGATGCAGCATGTTTTGAACATCGGTATGAGTCCATGCGGATTAACCGTAAGGAGTGGCAGATCCAAGGGGCGACCTTCTCCTGCTCTTCGGTTGCTGTTACAGCGATTTTCTCACCATGAAAGTCCAGCTCTTACCCAAGACCTATCTCTCCATGCTCTAATTTTTCTCTGTCTCTATCTCTCGGGACTCTCCTCTCTCATCTTAACACACTTTTATGGTTTTAGGGAAGCGTGCACATCCAACTTCAAAGATCTTTTACTGTCTGTTCACAAATTTCTTCACGATAAGTCTTCTGTGAAGCCAACACACGCAGCTCTCACATAAAGAAGTCGCTGACGGAGCACAAAAGGAAAGTCTGAGGGTTTTAAAGCTCAAGCGGAGGGCTAAGGAGCAATAACTGAAGTTATAATGAGCTCTTTCAGATCCAGACACCCAACCTTTTCTTCCCTCTCTCGTTTACTTATAATTTCTCATTTGGAATTAACACTAAACTTATCTCAAATGCAGCTACAGTAGAGCTTTTCCATCTCAACAAAAACGGGTAAATGACCCAATGCCATCATAATGAAACTGAGCTTCTAGAGCATGCAACCTTGCACAGGAAATTTTGTTTGTAGAGCTAGATAACCTTGGGCATGATGATCTACTGGCTTATTCTTTTTCTTACAAAAATAGTCTATTGATACAAAACATAATCTGTGAGTGTGAAAATGTCAAAGCAAAGAGCTATATTGTGGAGGTCAATGACTGGAGGATGATACGGTGAAATGGAGAATCATGAGTCTTTTGATGGCATTTTAAAATGTGAACAAAACAGACAAGAGGCAGCAAGTCTCAATACCAAAAGAACTGCTAAGACATCCAACTCGCATGTAGCTTGTAATAATAAAAGGATATACTTTTTATATTTACTATGTGCCAAGCATGCTTTTTCTCATATGAAAGTCTTTAGTCTGTAAAATACAGCAAGGTCATAGCCTACACTATACGTACAGTCATCACCTTAAAAGCAAACAGAACACAGCAAAATTAAAAATAAAAGGCAAAAAAAAATACAATATATATATAAAAAAAAATTCAAAAATTGAATTTTTTTTTTGTCCACACAATTTAAGTCAATGGGTACAATTTTGTTTTGGAAACCACTGACTTTCCTTTTATGGACAAAAACAAAGTATCTTCTCTCATGTTCCACAGAAGAAATAAAGTCGGAACGACAAAAAGGTGAGAAAATTTTGCCAGAATTTTCATTTTTGGGTGAATTATCACTATAAGATACAGTCACAAGATCGGCATAAAATGTGACAGATGCCAAAGTGAGTTTTCGTACATGCCAGAAAAGGTCACATATGATTTAGAAACAGTGTTATGGTACATTTCATTTTCAAAGCTCACAAATTAATAAATACCTTCAGTCTGTCTCTTGAGGCCAAAACATAAATTAGAAATGTAATGTCCGGGCAGAGACAAAACAACGGATGCCAGCAGTGTCCCAGAGCCTCAAAAACAATCAAACGATGCTAAATATAGCCAAGTGGAAACCGCAGATTCATGCACAAGCAAGAATCAACACCTTGTGCCATCAGGGATTACCTGTTTTAATTACTTCCTCCTGCTCGTATTGACGTCTTCTGCTCTCCGTGTTCAGCCTCTCCAAGTGTCTTTCCATTAGAATCGATGGCTGTGATCTGTACAATGTTTGTGTGATAAGCTGTGATGAAGCATTTACAGGCTTTTGTAATCTGTTTTTCACTGAACAGATAAAGCTTATTGCTTTGGGAATAATCTTTGATGGCTCACTGGCTGTTTGCCGGGTTATCTGAGTAAAATTGCAACAGAAAAAAAATTAACCATAAGCAGCTTTGCAGGCCTCCTTTGGGTCTGTCGATAGAAAGGTAATAAAATGATTTTTAACCAGATTTCACACAAAATATACATAATGAACATAACAAAGTATTGGCGGCACTGAAAAATCTAACAGAAATGGCATAATACTGGATGAAGCATCTGCTGGGATTAAAATTATATATTAAGAAAGATTTAACATTTCTCATCTGATTACAAAAAGAGTAAGATACTTACTCTCATAAACTGGACTATAACATAACCTTCAGAGATTAAAATAAATAAATAAATAAATAAATAATATCAGGCTGTTGGCACTTGAAGACTTCATCCAAACATGGGTTGAAACAAACCAGCATTTTTAGTGTATCATCTAACCTCAATAAAAAGAGTTACATCATTTAGACAGACATGAATAAAGCCAGAGAATCTAGAATTCTCTGACTGGATAGACGCACTTGTATTCCTGCCTGTAGTTTGTATGATTTATTTTATTATATCTTTTAACAATGTGTTTTCTTGGAGTCAATTTGACCTCAAACATAAAAAATATGTTATCTAGAATGATAATGTAACGCTTCAATATCACCTGCCTTTTTAGTTTTGATTAGGACAGAGTAAGAATTGGAAAATAAAGGTACATTTTCAATTTTGATCATATTGGTGGGTTAATTTAACAATTCTTATATATAATAATAATCTATAATAATGTATATACTTTTTTATGTTAGTGCACACTAATAAGTTTGATTATTTGGAATCAGTGATTTATCAAGACACTAAATAAAATACTAGGCTACCTTATTTCTGTGCTTTTCCCAATACACTCACCTAAAGGATTATTAGGGACACCATACTAATACTGTGTTTGACCCCTATTGTTCGTTTGAAAGAAACCAATTTGAAATGATTCAAGCTTTGGGACATGGTGCATTATCCTGCTGGCAAGTAGCCATCTGAGGATGGGTACATGGTGGCCATAAAGGGATGGGCCTGGTCAGAAACAATGCTCAGGTAGGCTGTGGCATTTAAATCGATGCCCAATTGGCACTAAGGGGCCAAAAGTGTGCCAAGAAAATATCCCCACACCATTACACTAGGGCTGTAGTCAAGACCACCTTTGTCGAGTCCAAGACAAGTCCAAGACCAGGACAAGCTCGAGTCCAAAGTCAAGACCGAGTCCAATGAGATTCGAGTCCAAGTCAAGACTCGAGTCCAAAAGGTTCGAGTCCGAGTCAAGACCGAGTCCAGGACAGGAAAAAAGTCTTCAAAACAAAATTATTAAATTTATCTTGCCTAAATGTTTGTGCTCGTTGCATTTTTTACAATGGGGTAATGTTGTTAATAATTTACACAACACAAGGCTTGATTTAAATTGTTCAATTAAATTGAAAAAAAAGTTGCACAAATAAATACAATAGAATAAAGATATAAATAAAGACAAATAAAGAGAAAAGTTTTTGAATAGGTCTAGCACTAGCAGCCTATTCATCGACAGAAACTGAATAAAGTAATCAAATGGAAAATTACACTGGATAGTATTTTAGTCCTAAATAAATTAAACACATAGGCTATCAATCCTGTTTCCTTTAACTTAAAGCTCTCTTTTGTTGTTTTGACGACAAAATTAATGACCGAAACATATGGTTGCCGTCACTTTAAGAACAAGTGCACGAATTATGTGTTCACTATACTGGCATGCGTTTTATGCTTATTAAAGACAAAACCGACTATGTTTAGAGTATACTCACAAAGACCGAAATTGACACAGTTTTGAGTGTTAAAGCAATATAACTAAGCCGTGAAAAATAACTTTTGTAACTCTTAACTTGTTATAACTCTTACTGGCCAGCTGTTCTTCAGGTGGATTTTCTATGAATGTGCGCAGAAATCATCCCAGAGAGCGCATGAGCACTCATTAGTTTAAAAACGCTTGAATGTTTAAACTGGTAAGACTTAAAAAGACGTGCAAATTGTAAACTTTATTCACGATGCACTGCTGGCCCGATTGTGCAAGTGAATATTCCGTCATGTCCCGACTCCTGAATGTGAGTGTGTACTATCCCTATCGCGGCAGCGCTTGATGCTTGGCTTCCACAACACAGGAGAGAAGAGAAGACGCGGCACTGCTGAACACTCACGCTGTTTGTGATATCGCGTCTGGCAGATAGTTATTAAAAGAATGATTTGATTTTAGAATCTGTGTGAATTACGATTGCGGGTCGGGAATATCCCGCATTATAAATAGGAGACCTGCGGGAATCATTAGAATGTGCGCAACACTCAGTAACTATAGTAACAGCACGAGAAGACGCGCTCCGTTGTAGTGAGCACTTTGTCGGTTAGTTTTGGCATTTTCTAAGTTAACGTTATCCTGATAGGCTAGTAATAAATGAACACACATACAAAATGTTGGACTCTGCTTCGAGACCAAAGCCATATTTGGCAAGACCAGTGGCCAAGAATCGAGACAAGTCCGAGTCCGAATACCAGTCGAGTTCTAGACAAGTGTCGAGACCATAGAAAAATCGGTTTTCAGTTCGCAGGACTTTAGTCCTAAGACTCGGATTTTGAGTACTACAGCCCTGCATTACACCACCACCAGCAGCCTACACAGTGGTAACAAGGCATGATGGATCCATGTTCTCATTCTGTTTACGCCAAATTCTGACTCTACCATCTGAATATCTCAACAGAAATCGAGACCCATCAGGCAACATTTTTCCAGTCTTCAGCGGTACAATTTTGGTGAGCTCTTGCAAATTGTAGCCTCTTTTTCCTATTTGTATTGCAGATGAGAAGTACCCAGTGGGGTCTTCTGCTGTTGTAGCCCATCCACCTCAAGGTTTTGAATCAGTTGGCCTATTCTCCTCTGACTTCTAGTATCAACAAGCATTTTCGCCCACAGGACTACCGCATACTGGTTGTTTTTTCCTTTTCACACCATTCTTTGTAAACCCTAGAAATGGTTTTGCGTGAAAATCCCAGTATCTAAGCAGATTGTGAAATACTCAGACTGGCCCATCTGGCACCAACAACCATGCCACGCTTAAATTGCTTAAATCACCTTTCTTTCCCATTCTGACATTCAGTTTGGAGTTCAGGGGATTGTCTAGACCAGGACCACACCACTAAATGCATTGAAGCAACTGCCATGTGATTGGTTGATGAGATAATTGCATTAATGATAAATTAAACAGGTGTTCCTAGTAATCTTATAGGTGAGTGTATATTAAAAAAGGAAAAAACTAAATATTTGACTGGTACCCAGCCTGACTCATTTGATACTTTTTGTATGATGTTTACCCACTGTATGATTCACGACTGCGTTATTTTTAAACACGTCCTGTCTTCTGGTATGGTCTTTCAACATTCAAAAGAATTATCATCAAAGTTTTAAAGATTAAAAGACATCCAACTCAGTCTCGCAGTGTGTATAATAGCAAATCTGGTTTAGAATTTTCTCCAGCTGAAAATAAATATTGATCTGATAAATGCAGTGAATATTCTGTTATCTGTGGCTTCACATGTCATGCAATGAGCTATAAAGGTGTCATTCAGGTTTTAACCCTCATGCTCTGTTGAGACTGACTTTACTATTTTTGTGTTTGTACATGTGAAAAAAGAAAATAATAGTAATTTAATTAAAGATTAATGGGATACTTTACCCAAAAATTATAATTCTGTTATTTTATATTTGCTGTCATTTTGTCTCAAACCTCTATTCATTTCTTTCCACAGTGGAACACAAAAGATAATATTTTGGGAAATGTATTAATGTTAGTCCCCAATGGAAGTCATTGGTCACCGTTTGTTTCTGTAGAAGAACAGAGTCATTCTTGAGTGAACTATCCTTTAAACATTTTATTTTCCACTTCAGATTATATTCCTATAACATAAAGCAGACAGTAATTACTGAAGCTTTATCTCTCTATTTTATATCTGTTTAAGTACTGTTGTGTCTGTCTGAGGTCAGCTTGACCCCATCAGCAAAGAAATACAATAAAAAAGAAATCTCAACGCAAATACCAGTTACACAATCTTATCATGTGAAAATTCATTGCATTTATTCATATTTCATATCTAGGCTCTCTAAAGCCCAAAACTTAAGTTATTATTCATAAAGGGCAGTTTAGGCCTGTTATCAAGTAAAAATTTAGTTTTTAATAATTTCTAATAAGATTATGAAAAAGTCAGCTAGAAGTTCAGCTAGAGCCCAAAAATAATGTGATGGTTAAAGAAAAAAAAGCTGAACATAGCAGATAATGAATTGACCACAAATGATCCAGGAATGATCAGACAACTTTTAAGAGCACACAGAGTGGTTCATCATCCCCAGTCAACACTCTCCATTAGTCCACCATATAGCAGCTGCCTGGCAACAACCAACTTTAGATGGAGAAGAAATCCCAAAGGCCTGCACAAACATCTCAGTATGCAAATCCAGTTTGTGTTATGTCTCTTTACTCTGCCTAATGCTGTGCTATCACTCAAGCTGATTCTCTCTGTGTGTGTGTTGTCTCTCGGTGTGTGTCTCTCTGTATGTTTGTGTGTGTGTGTGTGTGTAAGCATACATCTGTTATACCTTTCGATAGGCCGCCTCCAGCTCCCAGGAGAGAATGATTCAGGAACAGGAGTTTTAAAGCCTGTCTGAAGCCGTCTGACATCACACACGCTGCGGGTCTGAATGACATCAAACTTCCATGAAAATCGAGTCTAAATCGGCACCAATGTGGGTTTAAAGCTGTAATCTTTCCTTCTAAAAATGCTAAACATGAGGAAAATAATAATAACCTGACACTTGGCAACTTCTACCAACTTCTATATAAATATTATTCTTACCACTAATGTGTACTTTCAAAAAGGTTAGTTTGGGCTCCTGATAACATTGATGGCTATTAGGTGTTGCATCTTAAATTCGACAGAAACAAAAGTAGATATGGGACTTCGATTGTTGTGGACTTATAAAATCATGTCAAGTGTAACCCTTTTTTCTTAGTCCTAGTGGTTAATTTAAATGTTTCCCAAACAAGAAACCCTGGATTCCCAGCAGTTGAATGGTGAATTGGGCAGAGTTTTTTTTACAGGGGTAGGTAATTCCTACGAATTCCTACGAATTGGGCAACTCTGTAAAATATGTAGTATTTTGCAAAAATCGTACAAATTGTAAGAGTGAGGTCGTATGAATTCCTACGAACTGCTGTGAGATCTCGCTGAACATACTGTAACATAACATAACATACTGTGTGTCCAGGCCTGGGTACGTTTCCGAAAGCATTCGTTAGCCAACTATGGTCGCAAGTTCCGTCATTATCAGCATAGTTCAACGAGTCGGTGTTTCCCGACAACATACATTCGCAAACAGCATCGCAACTTGTGTGGTTTGAACGACAGCTCTTGACCTGTGGTTAGAGGTATCGTTTCTATATTGCATGACATTTGGAGGTAATAAATCCTTATCTTGAGCAAAATAAGCAAGCTGACATTCAGTACAACCGGTGTCTTTTATTTAGAATACATACAAATAGAATTTACGTCTTTAAGTTTGTCAAAAGATCTTACAGTAAGTAAAGTGTTTGAAGAGTGCGCATGTGCGAACGTGCTCTACTACTGTATGTAAGAACGAGCCAAATATTGAGTCTGGTAATAAATCAAAACAACTGAGAACAATTAGAAATAGTCCTCAGATGACATGTCTGTAATTTATATAAAACAAATCTAGCATTAATTGGATCTCAAACAGTTTCATTAAAAGTAGTTATTACTCCACCACGTGCGAAACCACCGTGGTTGAACGATACTTTGCGACAATAGGTTTCGGAAACAGTCGTGACTAGCTAGTTGATTTTTCCAACGATGCATCGTACTATGGTAGTGAATCAGCAAACTGCGTTGTTGTACGGGAAACGCACCCTGGTCCTATCTCGTTCTTCACTGTCATTGCTCCTCCTTTTATTCTTCCGGTCCTCCATGAGAGAATCGAGACCGGTGTCGCGGACAGGTGTCGCTTATCATCAATCACTCCCAGGGTTCCAGACTGCGACCAAATTGGTTGCATATGCGACCATTTTTTGAGAATGTGCGAGTTAAAATTTTATGTGGTTGCATATGTGTGAGTGGACGCTCGCGCAACAGAACGCCGTTGTATCAGCTGCTTATGTTGCGGACTGCAGTCCGTGAACGACTAGGCTACATCATGAATCCATCTTCTAAACTGTGTTTTTGACTTATCCTGAATCACTATGGTACGCCTAGAATAAGTGTTTATATTCTATATTATCCTGGGGTCAATGTCTTTTCAGCGGTTAGTATGAGAGTAATTGCTTGACTGAGGAAAGAAAATGAATTTTAAAATACAGAATGTATTTTAAAATGATTTTTAAAAGATAGAAAGATGATGCTGATAGAAAGATGCTAATGGATGGATGGATGGATGGATGGGTTGGTGGGTGGATGGATAATTAATATATTACAGGTATTTATGCTGCAACCCAGAAAGCCTTTGCTAGCTTTGGTCCATTAAAATCACTATTCATTGATTAATCCCATTGCATGTAGAAAAAAGAAAAGAAAAAAAAGGTGCAACCAAATCAAATGCTGGTGCGACCAACTGAGAAAGTTGGAAGCACCAGTTCAACCAGTAGAAAAGTTAGTCTGGAGCCCTGACTCCACTGGCCTCACGCTGTTCCAAGAATATGTTTGAGATCATGTATATGAGCCAGATGCTAAATGTACTGGGAAATGGTCTCTGACGAGAAAAGGGGTGATGGTATAAAACATCTGTTCCAAATGAACCCTTGGAAGCTCCAAAAGGTAACAAAATATTCTTTAGTTTATTCTTCTGTGTTCATAAATCTAATATCAGAAGAGTTTTATAATATTGCGACATGAGAACCATCAATATTAGATAAATGAGGGTCGCTAAAGACCGGAATATGTAATAATGACTGGGTTAAAAGTGGTTGCTGCAATTTAAAGCACAATTCCAAGCATATAGCCTTCAGACATCAAAATATTTACAATCATATTTTTCATATTCAGATATAAAACATATTTGATCACCTTTTCAATTAGTTACATAAAATTAATATTTTTACATCACCTAGATGATTACTTCTGATTTAAAGCTTAACTCTTAACTTGAAATGGAAAAAATCCTCTAACCCATTGATAACAGCCTGTAATGCTAACATTACAGACCACACAGTTAATGGCAGCACATTAGTGATTCACATTTTGACTTGGTTTGGTTAAAGCTATCTAAATGTCAGGGGTCTTTTGCGATGCCCACTTTTTGTGCATACAGTACATGAGGCCCCTGACCTTTATATAAATTCAAGTAAAGAAGTAAAATAATCCCTAATGGGTTGCCATTAACTGAATGGTCTGTACTGTTAGCATAATGGCTAGCCTGCAGTGTAGTGCAATGATTGCACAGACAACCTGAAATCAATGTGTTACAGGATTTTTAAAGGAGCATTTCACCCATTTCAACATTAAAGTTATTGAAAGTGGATCATATATGTAGTCGAAATGTAACAGAATTTTTGAATTTGCTGCCCTCTTGACAGAGAAAAGACAGAAAATAACCAAGGGGCACATTTGTATGTAAGACAACAACTCCCACAATGCACCGCATTGCACAACTCCGCAAGCTACACCCACTAATCTAGAACAGCGCAAACAGAGAAATCACTCTTCTGCCTACAAGGCTAATGTTAGCTGTCACCACCAGAGTTTGAAATTCATTTCAGACAAAATGTCCAGTTAGTTGGCTGTGGCGAGCAGGATGATCGGAGGGTGAGGGACGTAAGAGGAAGGATATTCTCATGAGATCACGCTGCCAAACAAGATAGCTGATATTGATTTAGTATCTACAAGTGAAGTCCCACCCACTGATCTGTAATAGGCCTGTAGCGTGAGTGGGTCCCACACCCTTGAATAATAAGGAGCTAAGTTTGTAGTTTCTACACTTTCTAATGAAATGTGACTTCCTTTATAATGACACAAAATGACGATATTTACATCATAATAAGCTGGAAGTAAAACACTTAAATCCTAATTTCTCCCATCTCAGGGGAAAATAAGGGAATAAACCATGACCATTCAAACATATGACTGGGTTTCTAAAGATACAAAGCAAAGCTTAATGCAAATGGGTGAAGTGTCCCTTTAATACTGTGTAAAACCAATATATATATATATATATATATATATATATATATATATATATATATATATATATATATATTAGGGGTGGAACGGTACATGTATTCGTATTGAACCGAAACGGTACGGGCGTCACGGTTCGGTGACACGAATTTAACGGAGAATACATGGTATATAAATAAATAAAACTCGCGTGCATATTAATTAATGTAATGCGGAACTACTGTTAGATACGCGGGTTCTTTAGGGACACATAGCCTAATCTGTACCATCGGCTAGCTCTGAACCGTCAAAGCTCTGAACGCGCGTTCACTTCAAACGTGTATTCACACACTGTAAACTCTTGACAAACTGTAACCTACAACTGTCATCCAACCAAAATCACACACACACTGTTTTAAAAGCAAAACATAGGCTATTTATCCAACTCCATTTCAAAACAGTCTGTGGGTCCCATCTTTTGGACATTCGTCATATTCCTCGGAGCACTAATCTTACACATTCTACATTGATTTAAAAAGAAAATCAAATGTGTTTTTAAAGGTAGTATTATGTTATACAGAAATCAATTATTTATTCAGATGAAAATAATGTCACATTGTTAATTAATAATGTTAATTAAAATTAAGGAAAACAAATATATTCATCTGAAATATAGCAAAATAATTTAAAATAAATTCAGGTACAATTACCAAACATTTCGCAAGGTCTTTTTGTCTTTTTATTCATTTAATTAATAAACTAATTATATAAAACTATTGTCAGTGCACTACAAATAAACTGGTTCTATGCTTTTATAAAACTTTAAAAAATACAATGCCTTCTGTATTTTTGTTTTGCTTTTCCCTCCATTGTACCGAAATCGTACCGAACCGTGAGGTCTGAACCGAGGTATGAACCGAACCGTGACTTCTGTGTACCGTTCCACCCCAATATATATATATATATATATATATATATATGAAGAGTTTAGATGCAAAAGCCTCTAAGTGCCATTTGAAATTTTCTTCTAAAATGATCATTTTTATCAAGCTTGTATATTTAAGTTCAGTAATTTCACTTAAATGGCAATGAAGATTACCTATTAATTGTCATTTAAGTGAAATTACTGAACTTAAATATACAAGCTCGAATAAAAATTGTAATTTTAGAAGAAAATTTCAAATGGCATTTAGAGGCTTTTGCATCTGAACTCTTCATATATATATATATATATATATATATATATATATATATATATATACCAACTATATATACCAACTAACTGATATAATTCACAATGGCTGAGTGAGTCGCAAGGCAGTGACACTAAGGATGACAAGAAATTTACAAGGCAAGAACTATTGTTTCTTTGAAAAGATTAAGACAGCCAGTACACACAAAGTCATTCACATTCATGCATAGTTAATTTAAATGACATTTGACCCTCGCAAAAATATCTTTAGGAATTTTAAATATGGGTTATTATGGACCCTTAGGGAATTGCTTCTGCCCTTTATAATTTATTAAAAAGTGTCTACTCTTGGTCTTCAATCAACTTTTGATACAACACTAGATTGTTTTCGTAACATTTGTGCAATGTAGCTGCAATTCAGTGATCAGGCATCCATCCATTTTCTTTATTTTAAAAGCTTTAGCAATTATTGTGAAAAATAGGCCAATATTTTTCCATGTCAAGCTAAAGTTAAGGCAGTGACTGGGCCATTAGACACAAGCTAAGAATAATCATATTTAAAGGTACATGCACACAAACAGAAAGCCACATTTCACTCACAGATACAACAGGAATACTCACTCAATATGTTTTTCAGCACATTTTCTACCAAAATATTTCTGTGAAAATGGAATAGCTTTAATCTGAACAGTGACTTATTTCTTTAACACTATGCAGATGAATCAGATGTTTCTGACGCCACCTGGGGGAATTTTATAATGTTTTGTTTTTAGCACACAGATTTTGCTTTTCCAACAGGTTTTGGGAAAAGCTGTAATTGTAGATGTATTCTCTCAAGATACTTAAATCCCAGCCACCATCTGAAACTCCAACAACAAACTTCACCTTCATCACACACGTTCCTGAACACACACTCACACAAAAATGACAAACCTACAGCAAATCTACCGGCAAAAGTTCTGGCGTCTAAGAGAGTGAAAAACAGCTTGTGAGATTTTCAGCAAATGTGGAATTTCATCTCGCTCTGAGTAAATACAGTACAAATCTGGGCCATGTTTCAAGGATGTTTCTGCTTTCTCCCAGTAAAATGCTTTGAGTTATTGGCATCTACAGATTGTTGTATAGTTCTAATGGCAAACTGAGGTGTAGAGATGCACAGTGAGTACTAAAGAAATGGGAATGCCCCTGTGTGATTGTCATGAAGCATGTGGTAAATGTGCCAAAATTTAAAACAGAACAGGATCTTTTGAACAGTATACTGTATTTTCATTAAATACCAATTACTTGACTGATAAATTAAGTAGTTGTTGAAAAAATGGGCATACATCTATGTTGTACATGTGACAATAATTTTCACAATAACAAAACAAAAAAGATAGGAGACAGATCAACAAATATGCTGATGCTGACGAAAACTTGGAAGCAAGTTAAAGGGGACATATCATGCTAAATCCAATTTTTTAGCCCTTAAATGCATTTTGTTGAATATTTGTAGTGTATATAAGTACAGAAAAGTTAAAATTATTCTCTTCATGTGCTTCGTTTATATCTTTATATTCTATTTTGGTCATATTTTGCAACCTGTTCCGATTTTTCTGTTTTCTATGACGTATTTTGAACAATTACGTCACAGTACTTGCAGCGGAACTGACAAATAAGGACATCGACCACTGGTCCAACACTTCAAGCAATCTGCCGTTTTTATTTCTCGCTCGGATTTTGTTGTTCAAGCTCAAGTTAAGAGAGGGTAAGTCAAAAGTGACCCACACGCTTCATTACACTGTCTCCCAACATCAGAACCTCTTTGATGTGCCTGGTTGAGTTTTATTTATCAAGGAAATGTACCCACATCTGTGGGTTAAGTCATTTCAAAGAATCCAACTTCAACAACCTCCGCCAGTATAAAGAAAGGTTTTCCTGATCGACTTTTCTGAATGAGAAGTAAATTCCTTCTATCTTTGGAGAAGAACAGAGCATTTCGAAGCTGTAAATATCGTTAATAAAAATAAAGTAGTTTACTTTTTTAAAACACATGGTGGTCATGGTTTAGCAGTACCTTTGTCTTTCTATGTTTTTGTTTTGAAGTAACATTACAGTCTGCAGTATTATTGTTCTTGAGTTTCATCAATGGTCATTTAGCTGATGTGTTTTCTGATGCTTTTATAAACGCATCATTTTATCACTACAGATTTTTAGTGGTAAGATTAGACTGTAGTTATTTATCTTGTTAGTGTGCTTGTTTTAACAAGAGAAATAATCGACTTTCACTTATAATACAATACAGTTACATACCATTGCAATGCATCCATGTGAAGACTGTTCAGCAGGTTCGTCGTCTTCTTTTTTCAACTCGCTCGCTCTGGCTCGAACATTTAAGGCTTGATGGACAAGTCTTCCGTTGTTGACATTTTATCTCTAATCAAACTATAAAAATGGCCGAATGGGTGGAGTTGAACCGAGTGGGTGGGGTCCTTTGCATTTAAAGAGACAAGTTGCTCACAGACGCACATCAGAAAAGGGGTAGAATAGGGGCCTGTGGAGCTATAATAATGAGGAATTCAGACCCAGCATTGCAGTTTCGCTTTATATAGACTAAAAATGTATGATTTATATGTAAAAAGGAACGATTTAAAAGCATGATATGTACCCTTGCCTCCTTCCATCATATAAAGTGCTTAAAGAAAATAAATTAATTCACTTCAAAGTATGTTAAAAAAGAACCACTTTAATACAAATAATCTCCATTTCTCTAGCACATTTAAGTATTTTAAGTTATTTCATTTGAAGTAATTTCTTAAAATAACAAAGTATAGCATTTATTGTAATTGTATGTGATTTTTTTCATGCTGGGAACATTTTCTCGGTCTGTCATTACCTCAATGGCCCCCTCATTGATACATGGCAGCTTGCTGGTCGGCATGGGATTTATGAGCCCGGTTTGTCTGATTGCCTCATAAAGCAGTCTTTTTCCCTCTGCCCATCTCAGCAGTGACCAACAATAAAGGAGAGCATTTGGCAGCTATTAAATAAATATTTATCCACAGGCTCCTCTGCAGCTTTTCACCCTCCGGCCTTACATCTCAGTCTGGGTTGGAAAAGGAATGAGAAAAGTGAAGTAGGTACTTTTTAATCAAGAGAGAAAGCAATGAGTGCAGCAGGATGTAACAAATACCCCCATGCTGTGCCGGGTAGAGAAGGAGGTAAGAGCCGTACGGTAATGAAGTGAGACAGGGACATGTATGGACAGGACAAATCACTTGGCTGCTCATCCATGGTTCCCCTCCCGCTTTATCAAGGGCCAAGCTTTCCAAGTAATCCCCTGCCAATCAATTACCCTTCACAGAGAAAGTCAATCAACCAACCCTGTTGACTATTCTTGGCCAGACCTGTGCTGAAGGTGAAAGCAGTTGCATATAAGTTCAATGCCATGTGTGACTGAGGTCCAAACTGTGGTCCAAAACCTGTGTAATCATAATATTTGATATATTAATACAATACATTAAAATTTGATATACATATGTATCATATTTAATAAGGAATCTTGATCTTTCAAAGGTATTTTTCTTTTGCTTTTTTTTCTAATCAAGCATTAATCTAACATCATTTAATGAAGTTTACATTTAAGCCAAGGACAAACGATTTGCAAACGAGATTATAAAATAATACTCATCTTGTTTTAAGGATTTTTCGATATTTTAGTGGAAAACAAGCCCCCCAAAAATACTGATTAAGATGTTTACTCATCATTAAATAAAAAATGACATTAAAAAATAAATAAATAAACAACCTTTCAGATTCTAACTTGAGGTCACACTGAATCCTCAAATGCTTTGCTGAAGGCAAAACTCACTCATCGAGTTGCTAATGATGATCACTTTTCTGCAGAGTATGTAGCACCTCTGGCTTTTCTGGCTTTTCCATCTGCTGCATCAGAAAACAAACAGCAGAGATGCACATTAGACCCCTACAGCTAGCGTTCATTGGGAGATGCTCCAATTTATTCTTCCGATGTTACAAGTGCTAATCTAATAATGACAGGGAGGAAAATTACGCCGCATTGGTTGTCACAGTGCCTTGAACCCAGAGGATTTCAGCTTTTGTGAATGAAGTGTGAAAGCCTGAAACAAATCCCTATTACATGTCATTAAGCGAGTGAAAATGAGAAGGGGAAGGGGTGGGGGTGCGGAAAAGAGATGGAGGGAGGAACAGAAGCGGGTGGGGACATTAAGTGGAGTTTAAAACGAAAGTTCGTTCAGAGCGTTTTTAGATAATCCTTCAACTCCCGCTAATCGGTCCGCATGGCTAAATATCTTAAAACACTTCTTTCCATTAAAGCTTCTTACAAAGTCCACAAGTCTCAAGTTCAATGATACTTCCTCGAGCAGGGGTTCTCAACTGGTGGGTCATGACATCAAAAAATTTATTGCAGGCCTGCTCTGAAGGGAAAACAAGTCCAAACTGAACAATGCAACTAGCCATAAAATTAGAATTGTATGGATAGTAAAATAAATGATGAATAAAAAAGGCTTTGTCTAATTAGTAAACTCTACAGTATTTTGGCTCAAATCTAACTGTTGATTGTTTGAAGACAGTTACATTGGCCAGATGCCAAGATGGACAGATTGTGTGACTTGCCATCATCATCAAAAACCAAGAACAAAACCATAAAAGGCCAAGACTACATTAAAAACACATTCCTAATTCATTAAATCACATTTCTACAGTCCCTGGTGGCGCAGGTGTCCGAGCTCACCCAGCAAATCCGACTTCTGCAAGCTCCCACTGCGCCACCCACCCCAGCCGTTCCCCTGGGAGAGGACCCTCCCAGTCGGAGCCCCGCCTACCAGATCCTGAGTCCTATTCCTGTGAGCCTTCTTACTGTAGAGCGTTTCTAACTAGGTGCTCCATGCATTTCGCCCTCCAACCCAGGACTTTCAGCACAGAGCAGGCTTGTTCCAGGCACTCTCCACCGAGATGAGGCAGGTTTTCGAGCGGGCCGTTGCCGGAGAGAGGCGGCAGAGTACTGGCCATTCTGCGTCAAGGAGAGAGATCGGTGACAGACTTTTCAATCGAATTCTGGACCATAGCGGCAGAGTGTCAATAGAACGAGGAGGCGCAGTGGGACATGTTCCTGCATAGGTTCACTGACCACTTCCAGAGAGAGATCTACGCGCTGAACGTCCCAACTTCTTTTTAGACTCATTAAGTTGGCCCTGCGGGTGCAACCACCCGCACACTTGGAGGAGCAGAGGGTGTACGGTTCAGCGGCAGGGACGGGGTCAGCCCCATCTACAATCACAAACTGACAGATCCCAAAGGCGAGATCCCAGGGCCTTTGCATCTATTGCGAGGGGCGGGCCACTACGCTTACAAATGCCCGGTAAAAGGCCAAGCCTGATAGTAAGTATGAGGCCACTATCGGGTGGGATCTCTGTCGAGAGGACCTCATCCACCTCTACACTCCTCCCGTTAAGACTAAGATGGTCAGTCCACACCCACAACTTTAGAGCACTTCTGGACTCCGGGGCTGAATGTAATTTCATAGACCTTACATTTGCACACAAGTTTCAGATCCCTCTCAAACCTCTCACACACAAGATTGCAGTACACTCACTCAACGGTCAAGAACTGCCCACCATTTCATTCACCACAGAAGACATCACCCTCATCACGTCAGGCAACCACTCCGAAACTATTTTTTTTTTAATTCTGGATTTACCCCTTGCACAGTTTTGTTTTGGCTTGCTCAATTTGTGCCACTGGTAAGACTTCTAATCGACCCCCAGATGGGTTACTTCAACCAAGCATGTCCCTTCGAGACCCTGGTCCCATATCACACTAGATTTTATTACCTCCCAGGGTAACACAGTCGTTTTGACCATGATGGACTGGTTCTTGAAGGCGGCTCACTTTATTCCCCTACCCAAAGTACCTTCAGCTAAGGAGACAGTGTTGACAGTCGTAGATTACGTCTTTCGCTTACATGGCCTCCCAATGGATGTCGTCTCCGACAGGGGACCCCAGTTTGTGTCCAAATTTTGGCAACAGTTTTTTAAGTTACTGTTAGTCTGTCTTCAGGGGTTCATCCCTAGAGCAATGGCCAAACCAAGAGAGCCAACCAGGCTCTGGAGAGTGTGTTGTGATGTTTGATTTACAAGAATTCTTCCTCATGGAGCCAACAACTGTCCATAGTGGAGTCCGCCCACAAAGCGTTACCAGTGTCATACCAGTGCCAGTCTATCTGACTGTAGTTTAGATAACCAGTCACCAATTTTCCCAGTCTGGAATCCGAGGTTGCGTTTCCCTCCGCTCACACATTCGTCCAGAGGTGTCACCGCATTTAGACTAGAGCCCATGAGACTTTACTCTAGGTGGAGGCGTGCACCAAGGGTAAGGCCAATCACCACCAGTCAAAGCCCCCCGTGTACGTCATCGTACAATTGGAAAAGTGTTATTTTGAATTGGCTTTATGCACAGCTGCACTACTTCCTGAACTTAAGCCAGCACCTTGTTTCCTGTCTGCCATTATTGGCCAAACTTGATTAATTCAGGTGTGTCTGATTATTGTTGCCGTGACCACTGAGGTCAGTCACACCTGAATTAATCAATTTGTCCAATAATGGCAGACAGGAAACAAGGAGCTGGCTTAAGTTCAGGAAGTAGTGCAGCTGTGCATAAAGCCAATTGTAACAATGTTTCATAAAATTACTATTTTGCTGTATTTTTAATCAAATAAATGCAGCCTTGGTGCATCAAATTAATTTACAGACCCAAACGTTTGAACATAGTGTATATAAATAAAATTATCATATCTAATATTTAATAATAAGATTGCACAGAATCTCAGAAAAGCATGAACAACACACACACACACACACAAGTAAAATTCAACCAAATCATGTGTATTGCTGCTAGTCTTCCTGAAGAATTCCTGCTTGGAACGTTTGACACATGTCTCCTGTGCATTTCCACAGAACCCATTTCTAAAGGCTCATTCTCCCTCTCCGTGATTCCATGCGCCCAAGAGCTCACAGGCTCCCCCTGGAGCAACACAATCGCTCTGATACCAACATCAGGCTCCAGCTGCAGACAGCTATTGTGTGCTGCAGACACATGTCTGCTGGTGACACGTCCTTCTCACCGCAACACACACAGCCATCCCTGTTCTCTCCATTTCCCTCGGCCTGTCTCTTTCCATACTCATCTATTTCCTTTGTCTATCTGCGTGGGTGTGCGTGAGTCCCTCTCCTTTCACTATCTTCCTCTCTCTCACTCATTCCGTCAATCAGTGAAGACTTTAGTCATGTGCTGTCTATCATGTGTCCCTGTCCCATTGAGAGAAATCTCATCCCAGCCATCTTTGTCAACCAGACAACCTCATGACCCCCCCAAGGAGGGTGTGAGAGAGCGAGAAATGTGTTTTTCTGGTAAAAGGGGGTGGCAGTTTTTGTGAGCCAGTGATTTGTCAATGACGCGGTGCATAGGAACTCAAGATGTGCTGCTGTTGTTTCACAATTGGTGAAGGGTTTTCTTTATGTCAGCCAAGATGGCTGAGTTGAAAGACAAACAAGTGTGATGGATGTTGCTTCTTTAGGCGAAGACTTTCTGCCAATGTTTCCTCTCTCGCCGCAGCTTTGGCGAGGCGAGAGCCCGCAGGGAGGGATGGAAAACTCTAGTTATACATGGCAGACTTTTCTCAAGTATCCATTAAAAAAATTCATACAGGTCCAACTGATCTGGCAACTTTTTTAGATTGACTAATGTCATTAGCCGAATGCACTGATCTCATGGCTGCTTCTTAATTCGCAGGAATCTAAGAAGTCTAATTTGAGGCTCAAATGACCTGAGACAAAGTCAAGAGGATTTGGTAATGATCTGTACAATGGCTCTTGGTGAATGTTGAATTTGATTAGGCTTGTGATTTCATTTGGGATTCAGATTAACATTAATCAAGACCTGTTGGTGAAATCAGAGGTGGTTGGTCTAGACTGAGTGGACACTCTTGAAATTATGAAGGGATTTGATTAACTCTCTCCTTCTCTGTCTACTAACCGTTTTCAGTCAAATTGAATAGTAAAAATAAAAAATAACACAGAGCGATTATAATGAATTTCTGTCACCATTACTCTTTTTGCTTTCAGTCATGCGAAAGATTCTTTGCCACTTGACATTCTCATTTGCGTCAATACAGTATGTGCATCTGGCCAAAGAGCTGCATGGACATAAAGAGCATTAAATGTCAGTCACAAAAGCAAACTTCCACTAATTCAATAAACCAATCTGTTTATTTGCATATTGCTTCAGAATCGGATGACCAGTTTAATACCACAGAGCTTGAAGTGAGTGAATTACCACACAGAAATGTATGCAGTCTCCTCACATCTCTGTGAAGGCAGAAAATTAAGAGAAGGCGTCAGAAAGCCATCAGTGCAGTGTTTTTATGCGAGTGCGTTCTGTCTCCTCTGCATTATGGGTAATGGTGAAAGGAGAAAAGCTTCAGATTAGCTTCATGCTCCAGTAGAAACATACTCTGTCTTATTGAGGACTAGCCATTTTTCATCTGTGCTTTCAATTTATTTATCATTTCAAACAATAACAACTCATGCAAATGAGAGACCGAAAGCTGTGTTCAGCACATTTCATAAATTGTGCCCTCAGCAGCAGAGGCGCTTGTCCCGAGATGAGAGCAGCTTTGGGCTAGATTACTCATACAGGCTGTTTCATTGTGTCACTGACAGCAGAATATTAGCGTTTCAAGAGAGTCCCACGCAAGTTCTTAGTGCTTTTAGCAAACAATGGACATGGTGAGTTAGCTGATGGCTGTATAATTTTATAATATCATTGGTTATTTTACAACACACCACAACATGGTACGTTTTTACTGCAAGACTCTGTACTGCATTCAAAACTTTCCGGTGCAGATAAACTGTACACATTTCATGTCAACAAACATATACATATACACATATATATATATATATATATATATATATATATATATATATATATATGAAGAGTTCAGATGCAAAAGCCTCTAAGTGCCATTTGAAATTTCTTCTAAAATGATCATTTTTATCAAGCTTGTATATTAAAGTTCAGTAATTTCACTTAAATGGCAATGAAGATTACCTATTAATTGTCATTTAAGTGAATTTTCTTAACTTAAATGTACAAGCTTGATAAAAATGGTCATTTTAGAAGAAAATTTCAAATGGCATTTAGAGGCTTTTGCATCTGAACTCTTCATATATATCTATATATATATCTATATATATATATATATATATATATATATATATATATATATATATATATATATCATCACATAATTTAATTAATTATATAATCTCAGACAGTGAAATAGTCAATCCACTGTAACGTTTATTGTGAAAATGTAAATTAATTATTTATATTAGTTACATATTTAAATTTGGTGTCATTTCAACAACAAACAGCAGTTTTGCTACTTATAAAGTTATCAAAAGTTAGTGAATTTTACTAACTAAGTCAAGGAAACAAAAGGAAACCAATGTGTCATTGAAGAGATTGAGATATGAGACTTGAAATGAAATATCACGCGTCTCATTTACAAACTGTAATTATGTTAAATTATGATAAAAGTGTGAAAATATAATTTAAATGATGTTTATTCAATATAAATTATTGCTCGTAAAATTGCCCATAGCAAGAAAAAGTATTAATTTATTCCAAAATATGACATTTTGAATGAAAAATAACGTGTTTAGGGGAAAAAAGTGTGTTGTCAGCTTATATTAACCAATAGCTTTTTCATGTACTTTATGTCAAAACCTTATAGGTGTAAAAAAACAGCAAACACACGCATGTCTACAAACTCTAAGCATTTGTACTAAAAATGTCAACTCTATACAAACTCACTGACTAAAATAACAAGATTGCTGCCCATGACTGTGAATATACATTGGTTATTAGACACTGAGACAGAAAAGATTGAAATTTGTGGCTCAAGTCAAATCCCACTGTTGGGATATATAGCCTGAACTAATCCCTTTCACTATCTCTGAAATTATTGGTTGGGTCATGGGTCTGCATGTAATGATTGGTCACATGCTATTGTTTATCTGAAAGGATCAGAAAAGATTTGCAAGTCCAAGCAATAGATGTAATTTAAATAGGAAACAACATTCAAGACAAACACATTTTCTACACAGCATACAGTATAAAGATTTGTTTTCATTATGTATAAGTGTTTTGTTAAACACAAATATGAATTTTATGAAATCAGTGAACCAAAACAAATCATAAAGATGTGGGTTTTGATGGGGGAGATTTTAGAAACATAAAAAATTCACTTAGAAAGGTCGCCCCTAAAACCCTCATATGACATTACATGACTAATAGTGCACAAAATTAGTGAACTCTAGTTAGTTACTCATCTATGTTTTCTCATTACTAAATGATTAAGCATTTTGAAAGAATTGGTTGAGTCAAAGATTCAATGATCAATTCCTAAACATCTGTCTCATTAATTAATGAATCGGTCGTTTGAACGAATCAATCAATGGCTCGCTCATGAAGACGGTCGCCTGCCACCACCTACTGGTAGCTTAGTGTTATGTTTAAAAGTATAATTCTTTCCAACGATTATTATATATTTAAAACAATATCATAACATTATTTAAAGTGACAATGTGTACTTTTATTTAAAATAAACATTTGTATTCATGAATGTGTCCTCAATGATGTACAAATGCCTCTGCCAATTATCTGACTTATCCGCGTAAACAAAGAATGTATTATCTTTATGGGACGGGTAGGTCCACCCAGGCTTCCATGTAGTTCTGCTATCTTGAAAAACTATAATAGTAGGGAGGGACAAAAAGTACTAGGTCAACGCTTTTCCTGCTAAGTCTTTATCCATGGTTTTGTCCATGGTTTCGTCTCTTATCTGAATCTGACAATGGAGTTGACTTTGGCGGAAAGTTGAAGATGATTACTGATAGGCTGTCCCAATCATTGGTGCCTGCACAATCCAATTACGTTTGAGAGGGAAACAACAAATTGACTGTTTCCGAGATTTTTATTTGTTCCAATTTTTTTATAGTAGTAACGGGTACTCACGGTTATGGATCGAGTGGAGTAAAGAGTACAATATTTCCCTCTCAAATGTATCTTCGAGTAAAGTAATGAGTACACCCCAAAAAAATACTCGAGTAAATACAGATCCCTCAAAATTGTACTTAAGTACTGTACTCAAGTAAATGTACTCCGTTACTGTCCGGCTCTAGGCGCTTGTCACTGCCCCAGCAAGTTTAAAAGGCTGCATTGCAAATCCTCGTCGCCAGAAAAGTCCAAAATAGATCGTAAAAGGAAACGTGACCGGAGATTACAAAAACACGAACTTAATGTCAGGATAGTTTTACCAGGTGGATAGAGGTAATGTAGGAGGAAGATTTCAAAAGAGACAAAGAAGTTGCTTACTTTCTTCTCGACAGGTACCCTAAAACATCAATTAATCAACCCTGTATCACACGAAATACGTTCTCAGGAAACTATTTGCAAATCGCAATTACGTTACATGCCAACATATAAGCAGTGCTATTACGTCTGGTCCTTAACGTAATATGTATCATTGTTAATACGTAGGTAACAATACGTAATCTTCAAAGATATAAAACGTACGTCTTATATGTTTGGATAGATGCTAAAACGTCATACAATGGACGCATTTGCAACATTTAAACATAACATTATTACGTTATTATTCTTCCAACTTTTACTATTGTGTCAATTGATTTTGATTAATATGCAGAGAGAGAGAGCAAGCCTTAACTTAAAGGGTTAGTTCACCCAAAAATGAAAATTAAGTCCTTAATTACTAACCCGCATGCTGTACTAACCCTGGAGGACCTTCAATCATCTTCGGAACACAAATTAAGATATGTTTGATTCAATTTGAGAGCTGTATCACAACCACATAGGCTGCCTAAGGGACTGGCACTTGACGGACAAGAAAGTCAATGAAGAAAATGTTTAAATATTCAATGTGCCTACAGTGGCTCAACTATAAGTTTATCAAGCGAATCGAGAATACTTTTTGTGCCGAAAACAAACAAAAATAACGACTTTATTCGACTATTCCTTTTCTTCCTTGTTGGCCTGAAATCGAGACTTAGATAGATTTCCACGACGCATGCGCGAGAACTGAACTGGAAAGTAAGTGGAAATCTATCCAAGTCTCGTTTCAGACCAACAAGGAAGAAAAGGAATAGTCGAATAAAGTCGTTATTTTTGTTTGTTTTTTCGCACAAAAAGTATTCTCGTTGCTTGATAAACTTATAGTTGAGCCACTGTAGGCACATTGAATATTTAAACATTTCCTTCATTGACTTTCTTGGCCGTCAAGAGCCAGTCCCTTAGGCAGCCTATGTGGTAGTGATACAGCTCTCAAATTTAATCAAAAATATCTTAATTTGTGTTCCGAAGATGAACGAAGGTCTTACGGGTTCGTACAGCATGCAGGTGAGTAATTAATGACTTAATTTTCATTTTTGGGTGAACTAACCCTTTAAAAGATAGTTAAGCACGTTATTTTTAACATACTATAGATGCCCTCGGTTAGGGTTAGTTAGGTTAAAAGGACTAAAACATCAGAAATTTTGCATTTAAACAACATTGCTCTCTCACTCTCCTCTTTTCCTTTCTCAAGTAGCTTTTCAATCCATAATTTAATATGAGCTCTAATAAGCCTCTTAATAAGTGAATATAAAATTAGCACTAGCTAAGATTTGCTAGTTATATGCTTACGCTAATAGGGCAAATTGAGAGAAATGAATTGAAAAGAAGTGGGTGCTAATTAATTAAAAGATAGTGTTGTGGAAGCGAGAAGAGGCTTTTCTGCATGCAGCGCATGTAACAGTAATATGTCTGTTTGCTCTGTATGGACTGACGTGAGGACAAACAAAGGAGGAGAGGCGGGAGAGATGGAACTTGAGAGGACAGAAATGAAGGATTGATGAAATAGGAAGAGACATTCAGCTCTGACAGTAGCGATAAAGAGAAATGGAGTGTATGTGTGTATGATGTGATATTTGACTGCAGTGTTTTGTCAGTTTAAAGCAAGCATTCACCCCTCATTCTCCCTGAGATAAAACAAAAGGATCACCTGTCTTTGGAAGACTGCTGACGGCTACCTCCCAAGATATGGCTCACAATTCTCACTTTTTCACACAAATAGGGTAAGATGCGATGAGATGCCCCCCGGGATAAGATTTCCCCCACACACCAATTTTTCTCTTGAGCAGACGTTAGTACGTTGTAAAAAAACAAAAAACTTTTGTAGTTTTTTTTACAGAAAAAGACTACAAAAATGCTACAGTTAAAACCTAAAATGGTACAAAAATTGCAATTATATTTTTAAAACTACAAGCTTAAACATAATTTCTAAAGAATTTATGATAAATACTGCTTGGCCACATGACATATGATTATGACAAGTGTAGATGTGGTGGCATCCACTCATCTTTTCATATCTGATTGAAGAGATGTCAAAGTGACATTCACACTCATGCACAAAGTTCATATTAACAGCCTTAATGGATTTAATTCATTGCTTAAATATACTTCATGTCAGAGTGTAGAGATAAACAGATATTTATCTCATTTGTTTCCTGCTAAGGAGGACAACTGCTGTTCCGTCTCATAAATGAAATTACAGCATCGGTTTTTAATGGGATAACAGTGCTGCATGATTAGACACCACCACATGTTCAGCAGCTCTGCACCCCTTTCCCAACAGATATGCAGTTGAGAGACTTTTTTGGCGTGGAAAGAATCATGCCCAGACAGGATTAATGGCTGTTTGTGATTTTCATTGTTTGTTAAATCATTGTGAATTGTTTATTTGATTCATCTGTGGGCCTTGGTCCTAATCTATTAAATATGGAATTTTTTCATGCAAGTGGTCTGAAAGGATGTTACTGCTTTAATGTGCAAACCAGCTGAGGTGAAATGAACAGAAAACTGGTAGAGCATTGCGGCTGCCCACAGGGCAATAATACAGTTCTGTTCAACTCGGGTGGCCTTTGCTCTTTAAGACCCTTCACCAGTGCACATGGCTGCTGATTAAACAAAAAATACATTCCTGTATTAAGGTCCATCATTTCTCTCAAGGTCGCAAGTCAGAGGCACCACCGGCTGACAGCCTGCATAAAAGAGAACAACTGCCAGAGAAGACTATCTCTTGGAGACAAAGAGAGCGAAGAGAATAAATGGGAGGAAGACAACATGAGGTAAGGACTCAACAGAATGACATCAGCAGTTGAGGGAGTAATCATCGCTGTGGGTGACAAAACGGCTTTGTCTGCTGACAGTCTGAGTCTAAAATGTGATGAGTACGGTGAGCTTTTAGCTGCTGTGTCTTCATAACCTAAATTAGACACAGAGAGATCGAGCATTGAAGACGTGTACCCAGCACACACTTGTACACTAAAATCTAAACTTGAATGTGCTGAAAAAAACTAAGTCTACAGCTAAATGTTAAGGTTAAAATGTGTGACAAAGACATATAGTTTGTTCATTGCATTGCCAATTATTGTTATTTGAAATCACACAAGGGGAGTCCGAGACTGGTTGTCACAAAAGTCAGTAACTATACAAAACATTGTTTTCCCTAGCAGTGGATTTATTCTGCATGTTGGTTTTAAACACCTAGTCCTTTTAAGTTTCCCTCCAAACAATGAGAATTCTAAAAATAAATTTAGAAAATCGTCTCGTTTTTGTTTTTCTCCGCATATGCATTGACCAACCAAAAACAAAAGTTTGGTAACCAATATTCTTCAAAATATCTTTTTTATGTTCCACAGAAGAAAGGAAGTTACACAGGTTTTGAATGACAAGAGGGTGATTAAATGAGTACAGAATGTTCTTTTTTGGGTGAACTATCCCTTTAAATTGCAGTAAAATCAAACCTAAAGTTGTCACAGTGTCTTGTAAATCTTATAAATGTATACAGTTTATTAATTACAACACTTTTGGCCGAAACAATGGTTGGATATGTTTACATTGTTGCCGTGTCATTATTGTTTCATTATTGTTTTACTGCCTAAAATAAGCCTATTGAGGAAAAAGGTAAACATGCTCTCAATGAATGCAGTGTTTACCACTTATAAAATGTGTTCCAAATGATCTATTTAGCTACAAATATAAAAATTCACTGACACAAAAAATCCTAATATAAATGTGCATAAAGCACAGCTTTTTAACAGAATTAAGGATCGATATTTCATTTACAATTCAGTGGTTATGTATTTGACCCACAGTTTGTAGTTCTGCAATTTTAGTCTTGAAAACCTGTAAATGTTCATTTTAGAGAAGTCTTTAATTTCTACCCAATTCATTAATCATGTTTTATCATCCGTTAATTTCACCATGTGGCTATACAGCATCCCATTTTTCTTACCGCTTCCCCCAAGCAATTCATTACCGCTATCAAATGTTTTTAAAAAGAACTCAATTCCTTTTTCTCTTCTCCACAGTTTTATGATTTCTTTGTTGTTCAGTTCAGCATTTGACCTACTCGGAATGAATCCCATAGGTCCTGATCACTATTCCTAAAAAAGTAAGTGGATCCTGAATTTTGAAAAAATACCCAGAAAACAGTACCTATACTTGTTTTACAACTGTCCAAAGCAATCAGAGAAACGGATTAAAACTACACAGGTAAACTTGTGTGCCCTCAATTCTCTCTTCATTACTTCCTTGGGATTTTTTTGGTCCAAGATGTATTTTTCCCTAACAGGAAACAATATCGTTTATTTTTTTAATACATAACCATCATCGCTCATGGACATGCGTGCAAAGTTCACTGGCCTGTTTCTCATGGTGGACCTCCAGATCTGCTGGATGAACAGAGGATGATCATATCCTCCAGATGGTGTTGGATTTTCACACTGGACTCATTAGACATTTAATCATCTTTGGTCCACAGAGCTACGAACCCTGAGGGACAAGGCTGTCCAGTGTCCAACGGCCATCTGACCTCACAGGCTGGCCACTGATGAGCCAAACAGAAAGAGAACAGACAGCCGGGCAGAGCTGTGTCCTTTTGGAAATGGACCGTGCTGTAAATTTTCCCTGGTATTTTAGCGTCTGATTTGTGATACAGAAATCTTTACAGGATTTATTTCTTTACATGATTTCCAGATTTCTACTCTGATATTCAATTTACTCAAGTCTGGTGGGAGCAATCATGTTCAGATTGTAATAAAAGAGCGCAATATAGTAAAAACTGACTGGCACTTTCACGTGGTATAAACAGTATGTCACTCCTGGAATCATTTTGGAATTCCTGCTCCATTTATTCGAAGTCAAATAATCCTAATGTCTATTATACATCCAGAGACCAAAGCCCAGTAATTTCTCATACCTCCAACTGCAGGCACCGTCTCTTCCTGTGAATCCTCTTCATGCACTTTCCATTCCATTTACTCACCAAAAGTTCATTTCCACTGAATACACATCCATCTATAAGCCAGAGGGATAAATGAGACTGAGAGTCGAATATCCATATTCAATTTCTCTCGTGCACTGAGGGATGCAGTCAGCAGAGTGCCAATTTAAAAAGAAAACTGCAGTGACATCTTTATGAGCACACGTGCATCTTACCTGGATGAGGTCACTGAGAGCAAGATCATGAAAAGTAAATCCCTGATATTTTCAGAATACGGGTAATGTTAGATGCATAAAATGTAAATTTTTTAGCATCATTTAAACAACAAATTATGTTCTAATTCCAAAGCAGTTTTTCTCAAACTAAATATGACACAATATAGATGATCAAACATCATTGGTTCTAGTATGTTGTGACAAAACTACATTGCTCGTTCGCATTTTGTTTTTGTTTGATATCTGTCATGTGATCCCCTGTTCTAGCCATGTGATCCTGCATGTGTTCTGTGTTGTCGTTGGTTCATTGGATTATTGTTCACAGATGTCCTTGTTTAGTCATTAGTCCTGTGTATTTAAAGGTAGTGTAGGTCAGAATTGAAAAAAAAACTTTTTTCCAAATTTCTTTAAACTTCCTGTATATATCAATGCATAATTAAAATCTAAGTACTCTGAAAAAGAAAGTATAAAAATCGAGTGTCTGTAGACCTCTCACGACTGTTTTAAAGACAGCTCATTATTTCCATTCACTTCACCCCTCTCCTTCTTGGCTCCTTCCAAAGCCACGCCCCAAAACACATGAACGCGCAACTCCGACAGCTGAGCTGAAGAACGCATTATTTACCTAGAGAGCGGAGAGGAGAGGAAGAAGTGCATGTAGTGACATCATGTCAGAAACACATGTAAATAAAAAAATCTAACTATCATTATGAAGATAAACAAATAAGTTGTATTTTATTACTCTCTATCAAGCTAGCATATTGATATTGGTAAAGCTTACAATATTGATTCTGACTAACGAGCTAGTTATCTATAAGGCAAAGCTAAAAACAGGTTGCATGATACACGTTTTTTCATTGCCATCATTTACACTGTGATGAAGATGAATTTCATGTAAGATTCATTACATATATATGGTGTTCTGCATGTAAGAGTTTGCTTGATGAAAGCATTGTTGATTCTGATGAGGACTACACACCCTGAGACAAGTAAGTTACCCATAGACAGTATAAGACAGCAAGTACCGCATTTGTCAGCTCGAGGACAGATCCGTGGTCGAGGGCGAAGCAGAGGATTTTGCTATTAGGGTCCGAGGAAAGTAGGCAGGACGGGGTAGTCTGAAGTGCAGGGCAAGGAGCACTTTTTAGACAAGAGGACCTGCTGTCGGGTTTTGCATCTTCAAGCTCAAGCAAGCACGCGAACAGGTACTATCTGGATACGCGCAAGTGGGCGGTCCTGTGTGGCAAAGGGTGGTTGCCATGGTTGCGAGAGAGTGACAGTCGCCTAAGCCAATCCGTTGTTTCGTCCTCGGTTCAAATAATGAGCTGTGTTTAGTGCAGATTAAACGGTCTAGAGTCACTTGATTTTTATACTCTTTTTTTCAGAGTACTTAGATTTTAATTATGCATTGATTTATATAGAAAGTTTAAACAAATTTGGTAAAAAGTTTTTATAAAATTCTGACCTACACTACCTTTAAGTCTCCTTGGTTTACTCTAACCTCTGTGTCCCATATCATACTGTTGTTTTATGTTGTATATTGTTTTGTCTAAGTAAAGAGTGCACTTGGTACTTGCTTTCAGTGGACATTGTTGCAGATCAAATGAGTTGCTGTTTTATCTTTTTGGAGTCTGACTGGCTTGATACTATATACTACGCTAAATGGAAAACAGGAAGTTTTCTCTTGATTCTATCAATTTTCATTGTAGGTGAACTGCCCCACAGATCTGAATGTGTAATAAAACGTGATGGATAGGAATCTAACTTTTGTTCTGCAAAATCTGAATGAAATTCTTTAATTTAACTCATAAACAGAATGGTGAAAATAGACCTAATTAAACCCATGAGAGGTTACAGAGAAGACTAACCTTTATTAAACATGCCTGACTGACATCTTAGATCAGTTTTGCCAGCCAGCAATAATTACATTGTCACTTCTCACCAGAAATCAATATATTAACCGTTTGACATGAATGAGCTTCTATTCAGTGATTATACTTTGCTTAATTAAAAAATAAATTTTCGTTACACAATAATCAAAGAGATTCACATTCAACCCCTCACATCATTTCATCAATGCCACTATTCAAAATGCAGGAATATGGAGTGGCAGTTTGATGATTCTGCTCATTCATCGAAAATCTTTGGGGAATGTACACTCACCGGCCACTTTATTAGGTACCCCATGCTAGTAACGGGTTGGACCCCTTTTGCCTTCAGAACTGCCTCAATTCTTCGTGGCATAGATTCAACAAGGTGCTGGAAGCATTCCTCAGGGAGTTTGGTCCATATTGACATGATGGCATCACACAGTTGCCGCAGATTTGTCGGCTGCACATCCATGATGCGAATCTCCCGTCTCCACCACATCCCAAAGATGCTCTATTGGATTGAGATCTGGTGACTGTGGAGGCCATTTGAGTACAGCGAACTCATTGTCATGTTCAAGAAACCAGTCTGAGATGATTCCAGCTTTATGACATGGCGCATTATCCTGCTGAAAGTAGCCATCAGAAGTTGGGTACATTGTGGTCATAAGGGATGGACATGGTCAGCAACAATACTCAGGTAGGCTGTGGCGTTGCAACGATGCTCAATTGGTACCAAGGGGCCCAAAGAGTGCCAAGAAAATATTCCCCACACCATGACACCACCACCACCAGCCTGAACCGTTGATACAAGGCAGGATGGATCCATGCTTTCATGTTGTAGACGCCAAATTCTGACCCTACCATCCGAATGTCGCAGCAGAAATCGAGACTCATCAGACCAGGCAACGTTTTTCCAATCTTCTATTGTCCAATTTCGATGAGCTTGTGCAAATTGTAACCTCAGTTTCCTGTTCTTAGCTGAAAGGAGTGGCACCCGGTGTGGTCTTCTGCTGCTGTAGCCCATCTGCCTCAAAGTTCCACGTACTGTGCGTTCAGAGATGCTCTTCTGCCCACCTTGGTTGTAACGGGTGGTTATTTGAGTCACTGTTGCCCTTCTATCAGCTCGAACCAGTCTGGCCATTCTCCTCTGACCTCTGGCATCAACAAGGCATTTCCGCCCACAGAACTGCCGCTCACTGGATGTTTTTCTTTTCGGACCATTCTCTGTAAACCCTAGAGATGGTTGTGCGTGAAAATCCCAGTAGATTAGCAGTTTCTGAAATACTCAGACCAGCCCTTCTGGCACCAACAATCATGCCACGTTCAAGTCACTCAAATCACCTTTCTTCCCCATACTGATGCTCGGTTTGAACTGCAGGAGATTGTCTTGACCATGTCTACATGCCTAAATGCACTGAAGTTGCCGCCATGTGATTGGCTGCTTAGAAATTAAGTGTTAACGAGCAGTTGGACAGGTGTACCTAATAAAGTGGCCGGTGAGATCCCCAATTTTTGATTTATTTAGGTATTAAGTAAAACCATAAGTCTTTCATAGTGTAATCCTTTTTCCTGTTTTCCATCTATTTCTCATTTATGTTGTATAATGTATTAAAGAGGCTCACAGCCTGCCGTCCTGAAACCAGTTTTCCATTCCTGCTCTGATTGGTCCTTTTTTCCCAAGTCAGCAGAGTGTGTGCTAAAGAACATTCTTTCAATTTGACGCTGTGCTTTAATATGAGGACAAAGCTTCCCACAGGTGTTTCATCTTTCTGAGTTACTCAGGCCTTGGCAGGAATGACAAGGTAGGTAACGAGGTGACAGCAAGTGTGGACTATGTGTCTCTCTGTTCCTCACACTCACACGTCGCCAGACTTCTGCATAGCCTACTGCAGGCGAATTTAAGCTGAAGATTTACAGTATCAGAGGCTTTTAAACATGGTGGTCATTAAATAGGCAGTGGGGTAAATCATCAGTGCTCAATGAATTCAAGGCCAAAAAATGAGTATTATTTACAAAGGCAGTTTGCTTATCCATTCACTGCTCCCGCTTCTACTTCAGATCCAGAACACGTTCAAGGCCGCAGTGAATAGCCTGATGTTAAGAGGCTACAGTTCTTTAATGCAGTGCCAAACGCTTGCCTTTTCATTTTGCTGCATGATATAATTATTCGAAAACACTTTATATTGCCGTTTAAATCATGATTTCAGACTACAACTGACATTTAAGGATATTCCGGGTTATTGCAATTTTGTGTCTACGGGCAGCATCTGTGGTGTGCTGTCGATTACTACAGACAATAATGAAATCAAAATGAGTTGGTAATGCGTTTACAACTTCAACCAGAACCTAGCAGTGAGTGGGAGGGTTTAAAAGCAGAAATGTTAAGCTGAGATAAAAATATTCAGGAGAAATAATGCTACCTGAGCTGTAAAGTTGTGTAAATGAATCTTAATTTTCAAGAGGAACTTCTTTTCAATAACTTCTAGTTTCGTTTCTCCCGATAGAACCCCTTTAATTTCTCTTCCTTCTTCTCCAAAGAAACTGCAACGTATCACTAAAATGTAAACAAATACTAAGCTGTACAAGTTCTGAAGGCGTTGCCCCTGGCAACCGATAGCATATCCTTCCATCATGGCCGACTGGCTCAGACCCTGCCCAAATCGGCACTCTCGATAGCTAGCTAAAAAGAAAGTTAACCTTCTTTTACATGATCCATAAAACACAGTTTAGGCTATATGGAGTTTTACAGACTCCGATTACTGCTACACATAATAACAATGCTAGCCAGCTTTATTTAGAGAAACTTCTTGTCGATAAACTGACAGCAGCAACAGCGAGCAAAGCATGATTTCAAAAGGAACACATTTCAGCTCACGTTCAAAGTAACCATGACAACGCATAGCGTATCCTTCTAAGATGGCGAATCCTTCCCACAATGCAATGCGCAGTGACGTCACATTCTCATTCTCAATAGCTTCATAAACTACATAAAAGATGTGTATACGCAACCCGATCACACTAAATGCTTCTTCAGTGCACGCGTCAAATGCACTTAAAAACTCACTTTTGCGTATAAATTGCACGAATAAACACGTGTGCTATAGAGACGCAGTTTCACTACTACTTTCTAAACGGCACCGATGGATGCATATTTTTTATGTTTTGCTTCCATTATGTTTACATTTACTGCCAACACATTTTCCAAATATAAATCTGTGCTAATCCACGATGCTGACAATAAGTTGCAAACAAGATTCTTTAACGCTTGCGAGATTTTTCTTTCTATGGTCCACACTTAAAGGGATACTCCACTTTTTTTGGAAATAGGCTCATTTTACCACTTCCCAGAGTTAAACAGTTGGGTTTTACCGTTGTTCGAATGTATTCAGCCGATTTTCTGATATTTAGAAGAATATCAGTAACCAGACAGTTCTCGTCTCATTGACTTCCATAGTATATTTTCTTACCCTATACAGTATGGAAGTCAATGAGACCAGAAACTGTCTGGTTACTGATATTCTTTTAAATATCAGAAAATAAAAATTGGCTGAATGGATTAGAAAACGGTAAAATCTCAACTATTTAACTCTGGGGGAGTGGTAAAATGAGCCTATTTCCAAAAAAGTGGAGTATCCTTTAAGCCCAGAATTGGATATCACTCTCGTCAAAAGGCTCATCCAATCGCTGAAGCATATGTTAAGGACAGCATGACTGACCTGTCCAAATGGTCACAGTACACATATGACATAATTAAATCTGACAAATCAGCTTTTCTTGAGAGCCTTCAAAATGTCTTCAGTTTAGTACTAAATAAATGTGCATATCTGTCTATGTGTCTGTCTGTTTGTCTATGTATCATCTGTCTGTCTGTCTGTTTGTCTGTCTATCTTGTCTCTTAAAAATAGGACTGCTGGAACATTTTATTGAGAGCCTGAATTTCAAATGTAAATCTAAAAACAGTTCAGTGGATTCAAGTTTTATCATGAAGGTCATTCAGTATTCTGTAATTACATTTTGTCTCCCTGCCTTTTAATAGTCTATTGATTGCAGCAAAGCAACATTCACTCATGAAAGTGAGACAGGGAATGTTTTAAAAGGCATTGACTCCTCTCTCTATTGGAGAGGAAAGCTTTTCTTTCGCCTTGCATCTATGTCAGGCTCACAGATCAACTGAGCAAACATGGCGATAGATTGTGTGGAGGAGGATGAAGAAGGATGAGAGAAATCTGGAAAGGATGAGCAGAGGACGGACACTGCTGCATCAGCACTCCGATGGACATCCATCCATCCTCCTCTGAAAACACACACACACATTTAAATACAGCCTTATCTCATTAATGCACACATGACCTTCCGTCCCTTCCCCCTTTCCCCCATACAGTGCTGTAAACACACCAAGGCTGATGTGCGGCGAGTAATTTGTTTAAACAGAGCACCATAATGGATTGCCTAATTTGCCTTGCTGATGTAAATGAATGGCTCAGTTATTTAACACGAGTGTGAGAAAATACTGAGTGGATCTGCAGGAGTCACAATGGGGAGTTCAGCATGTATGTAACCTTGATTTTAAAGTGACTGTAAAATCACCCAGCACTTAAGGTAGATGGAACCTCCCTGTTTGAAAGGAGAGAAAGTCTGTCTTCCCTTTTAAGGGACAAGAGAGGATTAGCTGTTGCTTTGAAGGGATGAAAGAGGATGTTTCAAATAAGATTTGTTTCGTTCTGCTAAAACACATCAATGATTCGACCAAGGCAAACTAATAAAACATACTTAACTTAAGAGATGGACCCAAATACCTTTCCAGTAACCATTTACTCCATAACATGCCTCATTTCCTGACAATATTTAGATTTTTTTCTTAGAAGCCTCATTATTCGCAGCTTTAAGATTTTAATGGCAGGTCCCCATTATGATGAGTAATCCAGATGGTTAATGACTTGAATTTATATCAGCCAATCAGATTGCATTATTTTTGAGGCCATAATGAGATTAGAACTGATTCTTTGAGAACTGAAATTGGAAAGATCATATTATATATTATTTATTATAACATATTTAAATCCAATCTTTGTCTCATTCACTAAATCTGTGAAATTATTCCAAATTCATAATCAAATTTAGAACAAACTGCCACTACTTGTATGTGCAAATATCACACACTCCCAATGGCCTTTGAAACAAGTCATTTGTTAAACCAACATTTTAAAAAAATATATTGGAACTGTAAAAACTAAGTGACTCAAATGTATTCATTATTTCTGAGTAACAAAAAATAAAGCCAATTTTATTGAGAACACTTTCTGGGCACTTAAATATGCAAATTATACAACATCATTAGTGAATGAGAAGGCCTTTTGTCTTCAGTGCTTTGCTCAACGCAACATCCTGGCCTTTGAGCCGATCATATGCAGCTTAATACCCGGTGTCTGTCCAATTCACAAATGTCAAACATTCAATTCCAAATTCACAAATGTCTCCTAAACAACCCGATCTCACGGGAATTTGTACGAATTTTACGAGGTGGCTAATCGTAACAATTCATACGACCTTACTCTGTACAAATTAGTACGATTTTGCTAAATCGTACACATTTTACCGAATTGGCCAATTCGTATGAATTTGTACGAATGACCTACCCCTAACCCCGCCCCTAAACTTAACCGTAATGGGTTATTAGACAAATCAGATACGAATTTGTACGAGTGAGGTCGTACGAAATTAGTACGAATTAGCCACTTTTTAATCACTCGTACGAATTCGTACGAATTGCTCATGAGATAGGGTAGCTCCTATCTCACTAGAGACAGTTACACCACCGAGTTTAATATAAGAAGTCAATATCCAGGAGAGTGAGTGTTTTTAATTGATTTGCATTAAAGATAGACCCTAGGAATCAGAATTGCTAGACAGCCAAAAACTCACTCCAAGTTTTTCATCCCTGCCCACAATGATCTCTGGTAAGAGAGTAATGGAACTATCATTTAATATGGGTCGTGACAGCCTTTTTGTCTCCAATACCCTAATGCCTTTCTCTCTTCTTTACTGTGATGAAATATGACTGGTAAGCATGTTTGTTCAAAAACATTAACCTTAATGCAAAACGATGCATTTGGCAGCAATTTGGACAGGAGTATTAAAGTGTCATGAGTTATACAAACACTCACATCATTGTCTATTTGCCAGTGATGTGAGTGCTCACAAATCCCTGTTTTTATTTATTCATTTATTGTTCCTGTGAGAAAGAGCACCATTTTCCTCATATTAATCCCAAGAGCCTACCTCTCGACTGACAGAACGTCCATCTATCACCACCCTCCTCTGTTACCGCGCCCTCTCCCCTGACTTTGAGAAAGCGCTTCATCATGTTTGTTTGTGTCCTGACAGAACGACACTGTTTCACCAAAAGTTGCACGGTTCCATGTCTAACTCTTTATTATTGCAGATGTGCATGTGATAATTGCTACTCTCGATCTTAGCGTATTGAACACTGAAGCATGCAAAATAATTTGAAGAGGGAGTACGCCTCCCCTAACTCTATATATTGAACGAGAGGCAATTATCCCACTGTAAATCAAACCAAAACAGAAATCAACTGGAAAGAACTGTGCTAATGATTTACAACACAAACAGTAATGATGCACAGATGCAGAAATGTTATCTGTCACTTTGATTCATGTCAGCGTCTCCAAGATCAATAACTTCCGGCCTTATCATTTCCATCATTTCTCAAAATGTGTGTTATTTCTGCAGTCTCTACTACTCTATCGCACATTCACAACAGTTTTTTGGGGATTACACTCATGTTCACATTAAATAAAAAAAAGCTTTTCGGAGGTTGTAGCCTACTATATTTCCCTTTCCTCTGCAGGTCATCCCATCAAACTATTGCTATCTGCCCATGGAAGAAGTTAAATTGCAACTATCTCAATATAAATATGAACTAAAGTTGGATACTTTTAAATGCTGTAAGGACCACCAAATATGATAAGGCCTTGCAAAAGGATCCCCTTCCTGAAATATATACTGTAGGCGGCAATATATTCTCATTAATCCATAATGCGAAATATAATAAATGTAATTATAAAGACAAAGATTTTCCCATTCCAAATATTGTTATTGTATTAAAGATAAAAGATAAACATTAAAATCTGGAAAAAAAATTGTAAACTGGATATTTGGAAAATATCCAATACACATACAGTAAAAAAAAATAAATAAATAAACTGAGGGCTTAAATACATAGGAAAGCAAATGGAACAAGAAACAGGTACATAAAGCAATTAGTATCCATATCAGCAAACAAGGGCATAATCAGTAACATAGAAAAAGGCTAAAAAATAGGAAGAACAAAACCACCACAAAAGAACTAAGTAAAAATACAAAAAAAAACAGAAAAGGGCAACAACGAAATACAAACTAAAAGTCCAAAAACAGAACACAATCTTTTTCCTGTTATTATTATTTTCCCAATATTACACCCATACCCAAAATATTAGAGAAAAATAAATTCAATCCAGTTCAATAACTACTGTGATTTGTTTTGTTTTTTTCTCATGATTAATACATTTCTCAGTTTTTCCACAAACCCCCTGACACCCCATTCACTGCACTTTAAAAAAAACTCTAAGCTCAGTTAGTGCAGTCGTTCATAATATATGTAAAACACAGTGGAGTATACTCAGCATTGAGTTGTGATGGATTGATAGGCTATAGCACCATGGGCTGTTTTTGTTCATCACTGAGTACACCTGACTGTCCTCCACCAGGAGAGTGGTGCTAGCCTCCAATCCTATAAAACTCTTTTTTTTTTTTTTTGCTCTCTCTCCCTCAAGCTGCCCTCTGTACTTCCGAACTGGATAATGCACTGTAAATGTTATAAATGTTTAGGTAGGAGACAGAGCTGCACTGGGGTTAGCCTGTCTGAGCGGGGGTGGATCTAGCTCTGTTGGGGAAACACATCTCCATTGGATATTAGATGACATTTATTGGAATGCACCTGGCATCAAGGGAACCGTCAATCAGATGCGAAGCACTTCTTTCCTGAAGCTGTTTACTTGTAGCCACAGACACAAATCAATCCAGTGTTCAAACATGCACACAGACACAAGAGACAAAATATTTATGTAAGATGAAGGCTTGGCATGTCTCAATACTGAAAGACATGGAATCTTATAGTGTAAATGTATAATGTATAATATATATATAAGGTGGATGCTGCACATTGGTGGTGAGGAGATTCCCTCTTCTATGTAAAGTGTAATTAATCGCTATATAAATGTAATGAATTATTATTTATTATTATATTATTAATCTCTAAAGTGATCTTATTTGGTAAAAGTCAGTTTCACATGGCACAAGCTACGCTAATGATTTGAAATTCTCATTACCAAACAAAATGCCTAGAATGCACATACATCCGATGGCGGGAAATTGTATTTTGTGCCCTTGACATATAAAATCATACTCATACTTTCTCAGACAGAGATCAAATCTTTTACCGCAATTATCTGTTCTGGGCTGGTATCAAAGTGGTTTGCCAAAAACAAAGATTTTTTCTAGCCCTGGTTATTAGTGAAGCTAATACAAATATGTAACATTGTTCTCCTGATGTAATAGTTCCTAAATTTTAACAATATATTTGTTCAGAGAGGCTCTTCATAATGGCATTTTAAAGATGGTGAGTCCTCACATTAAACCTGTCTGTTCTGTATAATTTTAGAAGTAGTGGGTACAATTAAAGGCAGATTTACATTTTGCTTGATTCTCTTCACTCCATGTTAGCTTAACAGAAGAGTGCACACACAGGTACCTTCCAACCAGGTTTTTTTTTTATAGCAGGTAATGAGCAGGAAAATGAAAAGCTTTAGCATAAGTTCTGCCAGGAAGACTTAATTACCGCGTCACTTGTTACCTTCAGGTTATCCAATCACGTTCTTATTCTTGTCCTATAAAAGATCGGTACTTACACAAGTTTGAGTTCACAGATGCCAATGCGACAACAACCTCCACCCTCCCCACCACCACCAGGATGGTCCCGTCTATACTTCGGCTGCACCCCTGCCTTCGTCTTCAGGCAGGAAATGCTGATCCGCTACCCTCGGATTATGATCTATGTCCGGGGCCTGACGCCAAATAACTTTTTTAGAGGTTTTTCACAGTTCTCTGATATATCTATTTAATTTCTTTAATCATATTGGCCATCCATGCTGGTTGAAGGAATATACTGTTGTTATGTTTATTTGTGTATATGTGTGATTTTTTTGATCAATGGTTTAGTATGTAATATCATTTGGTATTTTGTAAATTCCAACCCGATCACACTAAATGCGTCTTTATAGCACGCATGTGTATTGTCGTGTAATATACGCCTAAAGTGAGTTTTTAAGTGCATATGATACACATTGGTTGGTTAGGTTTAGGTGTGGGGTTAGGTGCATGTGTATTATATGTTTGGGTAGAATTAGTGGTGTGGGGTGCGTGTGTATTATGCGTAAATGAACTGCGTATCAATTGCACGCGAAAAACTGCATCTCATATGCACGTAAAAACTCATTTTCGCGTATAAATTACTCAACAAAACACCGATGCGTGTTATAGAGACGCATTTACGTGAGAACAGGCTGAAATTCCATGTGTTGGTGTATAGTTTTCTGTGTATTGTCTAGTGTTTTGGGGTTTATTCTTTGTATTTTGGGTGCATCTGACATTTAACTGTATTTTGTCATATGCTGCAATTTATTTTTCCAGTGTTTTAGAAAGTTTGAGAACCCTGTGATTTAAAGGTAATTTAACTGCAGCCATATAGTTTTGTAATTTTGTATGCATTTTTATTTTGATGTTGATTGGTAACTAACACAGTTCTGTTTCCTTATGGAAAGCTGTCGCAGTTCTGTGACACATGTGGAGATGTTGCTGTTTGCTGCATAGTGGCCAATGCGGATAAAGAGCTTAAAAAAACATTAACAAAACTCAGAGACATTTGGGGAGCACACCAATGAAGAGGGTTCCAATTACATGAAATGTCTCAGATTAAATGTCATCTCTGTATGAAATCATTCCTCAAACTTTACCCACAAACACCACTCTGACTCACAAGTACTTGATCTGCTTTCTTTTCTTTGGGCATGTTAACTATAAATGCACTCTTATGAATACTGTGTGAGCCTGCCATCGACCCCCTGCAGAGACCTCTCTGGTGTAAAGCCTGAATGTTGTAACTTCAACACGAAGAAGCCTGCAGCTTAGAATAGCCCCTGCATTTCGCATTCTCCCAAATTTTCAATGTTTATCCGACAGCCAGTCGTCCTGAGAGGCAAACAAAAATAGAGCCACAAGGCTGAAATGGCTTATGAAACAGAGACACAGTGGGTTGTTATTTATGACAGAAGTATCACCATGTTGCCAGGCAGCCCCTGCATTCTGTGAAGAGGCATGATCTGTTCTCTCTTCATGCTGATAAAGAATGATTAATGAAAGAGAGAGAGAGAGTCAGCGTGCAGCAATGTGTCACTGTCCTGTCATGAACGACCAATCATACCCCTCCATCCCAGGAAAGTGTCACATACGTCACATACTGTTACTGTATTAATGACCGATTCAAATGACCTTTATCATGAATAATAATGATACTTGATGCATAACATGTCCATAACATTTTGTAAAAAGATTTTGTGCCACAAATGCTGAAAGAATTTTAGTTGAGGAAGGCTGTTTTGATGCTGTAGTTTACACTCTCAAGGGTAAAACATAAAACTTGATGAAGTTACACAAAATGCAACTAGAATTAGAATACACTCTAATGTTGTAATGTTGCTGTTGGTACATGAACAGTATCTGCAAAGTTGCAGTGCTGAAAGTTCAGTGTAAGCAGAGATATCGTCTTTTAAAAATATAAAGTATAATTGCCTACAAAAACGAACTCGAATTGGGACTACAGCTAGGTTATGGTACGTCACTAACCTACACATTTGCATCAACCCCTCCCTCAGAATATGCAGAAAATGGCATGCGCATATTTCTGAGGCACGTCGATTCGTCGAGTGTGTTATGTTCACGCAGCTGTCAGGTCTTCTGTGTTCGGGCTTCCCATGGACGCTATTCTTCCTCAACAATGGATACAATTTATGTTTGATTCCTAAAAATGACGATCGTAATCTAGCGAGTTCAACACCGGATTCAACAAGAAACTGTTACTAAAACATGAAGCAGACCAGGTCTGCATTTTTGTTTTGTTTTAGGTTTTTTGTATATTTATGTGGAGTTTGTGTTGAGTCTGTGTTGTGCTAACACAGTCTCATCCCAATTCGTCATATAACTGACGTTTTGGGACGTCTTTTGACCATTCGTCAATATACGACTTTTTAGGGCCCCCTTAAATGTCAGTAGATGACGATCCCGGGTCGTCATACAACTGACGCTTTACCTTTAATGTCAGTTAGGTGACGAGTTGGGTTTAGGGTTAGGTTTAGGTCTGGGGTAGAGTTAGGATCCCATAACGTCATCTACCGACGTTTAAGGGGGCCCTAAAAAGTCGTATATTGACAAATGGTCAAAAGACGTCCCAAAACGTCAGTTATATGACGAATTGGGATGCGACTGCGCTGGTTGTGCTGGAGGCAGGTCGTTTTTTGGGTGTTATCAGACTCCATGTGGTTAGCTGCAGTCAGTGCCATCGCATAGACTGTATATAAAAGGAGAGAGGCTGGGGAGTGCGCATGATTTCGCAGAAAATCCGACCTGGAGACTTCAGAAATAGGGATACTGGCCTTCCGAGGTAATAGCAAAACCCGACAAGTGGATCATTGTAATGTGTGATTACAACCCCTTCACACACAGGCAATAAAAAAGGATCCGTTTTAGAAGAAAAGTTACACACAGCACCTTTAAGTGTAAAATATCGAACTTGTCTTTTAACTGAATTAGACAATGTTACAAAAAAAATGATATTAAACAACATAAAATAAATATTTGATGACAGAACAGATGGCTACGAATTCGTCCCAAAGTCTAAAAGTGAGATCTGCAGTAACAGCATCTCTAAATTTAAAAACAGCAACTTCTCAGTCACGAAACAAGTCTTAAAGCCGCTCTGATTTTTTCATGCAATTTTAGTAAAGCTAAACAAAAACATCTGAAAATACATTAGAAAAATGCAGTCCACAATCCCAGCATGCCCTAGTCCATCTATTTGTAAACCTGCTGAGGTGTAAATCACTCAGCGCATGGTTTATGTCAGAGCCTTAATATGGAACTGCAGTTTCTCAATTCCTCATTCCAGATTGAGGACTTCATGTTTAATGAATAAGGTATTATGTGATCTTATAAATAACTCATAACCATAACGTTGACATTCACCCTAGTCCCGCGGGTGTGTATGGATCGGACATTCAGTTTTGTGCAAATGTTGACTCAGGGAGGTTCTTTATGGGGGTAGAAATGTTGCTTTGTTGATACTAGATTCTGCTGGAAAGATGCCTGGACTTTTTCTCCGCGGTGGCCTGCTTCCTCTCCTCTTTTCAGAAAGAGGCTGGCAGGCAGGCATGCTCGACACTTCAGAGAAATTCTTTCATTTGGAGGCAGTTTTGTAGCTGGCAGTTTGGCTGTCAGTTGGGGATCGGTGACCTTGCTGAACGGGTTTGCCGGCGAGAAGGAGGGACGACGTTTCCTGGCTTCTGCTGCGGCCTGTCAGACTGTTATCAATGCAATTGAGCAATGGACTGCAGGGAAACGGGCCTGAATAACCCAGGAGGGGCCGAGATGGGCCTGAGGGAGGAGGGACGGGGTCTGCAGGTGATCATACCAGGCTGTGCGCTGTTTTGTTGACTTTCTGGCTGTCAGCCACTGTAATGAAGTTAAATGAGCAAAACATTCCTGCAGAGACAGAAAGAGGGGAAGGTTGATCACTACAGCCGAACAAAAAGGAAGTGGACAACAGAAGCGAGATGGAGGTGAATACAGTCAATCAATACCCCTTATACTCTCTCTGTGGCCTCTCTGCGCGCTTCTACGTGTCTTTTCTATGAAAAGAAAAGTCACCTTTAGATGCTTAATGGGATATTTTAACAATAGGGATTCACAGTGCAGGCGAAGACTTCCTTTGTTGTGCAGTTATGTGACTTCAACCAGAAAAATTTAGTCAGCCATTAGAAGAAAGGTTGAAGAAGCCATTAAAACAATTGCTTTCGACAATTACCTTAACATAAAAAAACAGACTGTCTGCTTTTTTAAACTCGCAATTTTGAACGTCGAATTATTGGATAACTGCAGACTCCTTCAACAACACCTTAAAAGCGGCATTTGATGGAGAGAGAAAAAAAGACTCTAAATGCCATTAAAATATCACCTATTTTAAGGTTTCATTACTTAGTGATTCAAGAGTGAAAGTTTCAAAGCTGAAGAGCTTCCATCAAATGGATGTGAAGTAATCTTGAGAAGCTTTAATTGTGACGTGGGTTGTGAATACAATAAGTCATGAGTGTGACAAACCTGAACAGAGAGCATACAATTATTGTCCATCACAGGTCTGCAGATGATGTCGGCACAAGTGAATGAATCAGAGAAAGTGTTTCGAATCATAAAAGAAAACAACCTTAACTTTGTGACCACCGCAGAAGTCCCTCTTTGATCATTATGGTCCCGGGGGTTACTGGCCAATTATCAGGCAGTACAAACAGCTCCCTGGCACACGCATACGCTGTCTCTTTCTTGGTGGTAAGTGAAATTGACAGCTGCAAGGAAGAAGCAGCAGGAGGTTACACAATTTTACGATCTGATTGGCATTATTCCTCCCTCTCTGTAACTCTGTCTGCATCGCTCACACCTCAACTTTGCTCCGCCATCATTTCTGCCTCAGATCCATGAGACGTCTGGGATCAGCTCAGGATTTTATGCTTCCAGGAGAAAAACAAGTCTTTGAATTATGATTTTCTGAAGCCCTATGAATTTCACGTATCAAAAATATGAAAAGGCATCTCAGAAATCGGATCTAGACCTAAAAAACACAAAACAGAGTACAAATGAATAAAACAGAGCACTAACAGTGGACCATGGTCAGTTTAGATGTTATATTTAATTTTTATGAGATCGGTTGTACTGTTGTGTACAGTGGAACATGTTGGACTAGTTATGATTTCTTGGTTAATGTCAAGTTGTCATAACAAAGACATTTCTATCTTTGTTAATGTCAAGTTGTCATAACAAAGACATTTTAAACAATGTCAACTTTGCATTAAGTGTCATAATTTACTGAATGACACTTAATGACAACAGTCATAAACATTCATAAAGGCTCCTTCATGTTCATGACAGGTGTTATGTCATGTTTATGACAGTGTCATGACAGCCTTATGCACACCCCTTCAAATAAAGTGTTACCTTTACTTAAAATTAGATATGGAAGAGATAGTTCACCCAAAAATGAAAATTATGTCATTGTTTTAATTAGTTTCGTTGTTTTGTTGAACACAAAATAAGATATTTTGAAGAATTTTGGTTTCTGGACCCCATTGACTTCCATGTTTTTTTGTTTTTTTTTTTGTTTTTTTTTCAGTCAATGGAGACCAGCAACTTTTTCCAATTTAGTTTTTTTTATTGTTGAACTATCCCTTTACTGGATAAATAAATAAGTCAATGAAGAAAAAAGTAAAATAGATGTGTCAAGAAAAATCATGTTCTGATCTACAAAAAGACTTTTGGTATGTTGAGATCCCAAGTTAGTCGAAATCAAGTACCTGGCAAAAAGTTTTAAACATATTTATTTTCCAAGTTTGTCATTCATCTCTTTTTAATTATATGCTTTGCTTGACTACCCTCATTTATTTTGATGCCCTTCAAATATATTTTTCATATGGACACTATTTAATAGTGATAATTTTATGATAATTTGTCCAGACTGTCTAATTTACTTAACTCTGTGGCCCTGATCGTAAACAAGGCTGAATTAGCATACAGTAATTAAATGCCACGCCCCTTTTAGTGTTTCACAGACGAAGGTGTTGAACTCTGAAGGACAGCTGTAGAATGGCTCACAAGTCTAAATGAAAGCACACACACATCCACATCCTGACACGACCTCCTATGGCGGAGTGCTCACACTCAAAGGTTGAAAGTTGCTAGCGGTCTTCCTGGTCTGCAGTCTTAATAATGTTATTGTATAGTTTCCTTTCAAAGAGATAGTATATACCCCCTCCCTCTCTCCCTCTCTCTTCCTCCATCTCCATCTTTTGTTGGCAGGAGTTAGTGTTCTCCTCATGGGTCTCTTTGATGCTGGACCCCTTTTGGAAGACTGATCCATCCTGCCTGGCACGATCACTGCCGTATCTTGTCCTCTCTTTCCAACCTAGAAATTTTTTTAGATGAGAGGGTTTTTGGCGACAGAAAGGGTGAACAGCAGAGGGAGTGTGAAGTAGCTTCACCCTCCCTTTAATGAGGCTTGGGGAAAAAAAATGTGCTTCTCAAATCAGATTTCTTCCTCCTGTGTGATGAGAATGAAGCCTGCCCCGGCCGATAACGAAAACCAAAAAATGAGGCTTCTCGCTGTGGAAGAGGAGCTAGGTAAGGTGGAGATGAAGAGTTCTGAAATAGCACAGGCTTGATCATGCACCCTAGAACAAATAGAGCCCTCTCTCTGACTCACATCTACCCTTTCTCTCACAGCAAACTTTCTTATCTTTCTCTCTTTTCAGAATCGTTAACCTGTATTTTAAATAACTTTGCTTTAACCCTTTAAATGAAGGCTTTATTTTATCTTATCTCTTATTTTTAGATGGATAGTCCATCTATCCATCTAAACAAATCACCTTTGGCTAAGCCCCGCCTCGCTTAGTTACTGTTGCTACTTCTGTCAAACTTCATCTGGGCTCTGGTTTGGTATCAACATGGCTTATGCTGTGACAGCTCTTCCATTTGTCTCTTATCTTCCCTAAAATGTGCATATTATTACCTTAAAGTCTAATATGCGCCATTGAGGTATTAATACAATGTTCAAATGTTTGGGGATCATCTTTTTTTTTTTTTTTTTTAGAAAGAAGTCTCTTATGTGGATTAAGGCTGCATTTTACAGTAAATTTTGTGAAATATTATAACAATTTAAATAACTGTTTTCGAATATATTTAATCTTATCTCTTATAATCTTATTTTTCATAAACTTCACCTTTATTGTTAGCCGCGTTGTCCCCTGTCCCCTGAACGACCGGTTGACTTCCTGAGTCTATGAAACCACTCTCTCAGAAACAGGCAGATTGGTTAGTTTGGGCCGGTGTGCGGTGATTGGCTAAACTGTCGCTCACGTTGTCCAGAAGGTTAACACCGATTACCTTTACAGGCGAAATGTGCCTGCGCTCCAGTCCAGATGTAAATAATGGTGTCGAACTCCAGTATCAGTTTGAGGCAGAATCAGACCGAGAAAGCGGCGATGAAGAGAGTCAAACAGAACCTCACCACACACGGCTCTTACTAAACGTTTCTGAATGATAATTTGCTACATTTTTTAACTTTATACATGTTTGTTTTACACAATAGCATCTGACTGGCAACAATAGCAACTGACTGGCTACTTATGTTATACTCAAATAGCGTTGGCATTAGTTTACGTTCTTGAACAAATCGAAAATAACATCATAAAGCATATATACATGAAAAATACGTTTAACACATTAGTACTTATAGAAACTTCAGGTCCATAATGTTTGTACGCGTTTGTCGTAGACACAAAAATAACATAACTAGTAGCCTAGTGGCTATAAAGCCAGCGCTGGCATTTGAAAAAAAATAATAAAACACAAGGCTACGTCTGGAATTATACATGCAAATACATTTAAAATGATTAAGTCTTAGCCTACTTACAGGTTGTGGCCCAACAACTGCTGCCTCTGGTTTTAAAGTTGGAACTGCTTCATGTTTTAGTAACAGTTTCTTGTAGAATCCGGCATTGAACTCGTGGAGATTCTGGAAGCTGTCTTCCGTAAAATGCGCAGCACAGAGAGCTAGATTACGATTGTCATTTTCAGGAACATAATCAAACCTAAATTGTATCCATTGTTGACGAAGTACAGGGTCCCTGGGAAGCCCAAACACAGAAGACCTGACAGCTGGTGACACACCACACTCGACGAGCCGCAGAAATATGCGCATGCCCTTTTTTGCATTTTCCGGAGGGAGGGGTTGATGCAAATGTGTAGGTTAGTGACGTACCATAACCCAGCTGTAGTCCCAATAGAGTCGTTTTTGTAGGCAATTATACTTCCTGATTTTTAAAAGACGATATCTCTGCTTACACTGACCTTTCAGCGCTGCAACTTTGCAGATACTGTTCATGCACCAACAGCAACATTACACACTATTTAAAATCAAAAGAGTGAAATCGCAATCAACCGCTTTAAACATTGTGTCAAGAGAGGCAAACATTTATAATAAAACACAGCAGAATACTGCTCAGCGTTACACACTTACACACAGAGTTTTAACTCATAAACCATCTGAGTATTTTCTACGGGTGGTGAACATCTGTTCTCTCAGAGCAAAGGATTCAAAAGGTGCATTGAGGGGAACAATCTATGATTTACTGTCCATTCCAAGCGATTAGGCATCAGAGAGAATAGAGAGGGATTCTCATTAGCTACATGAGCTGCAGCAGAAGCGATTAAAGGCTGCGTGGAGCTCTCTATAACCTCCTCATTATTGTACAGGACGTGCTTTTCACTTCATCAGCGGCACTAGGCGCTAAGTGAATGTTTTAAGACAAAAGTGCAGTGAAAATCATGTCTAATACCTTCTGCAACACAGACCCCACTAGACGCTTTGGTGCTAACGGAGGTTTAGAGCAAATATGGTGATTGTTTGAACTGTGCTCTAAACATGCCTAAATATCCATGAGAGCTGTTTGCCTCCTCTAATGAAATGCGTGTAAACACAGGTGCACCGGGTAGACGGGGAGTCCTCACGACTCTAGCCTTGGGTCAAATACCACTGAAGTTCAAAGACTCAGGAATAACTGAAGCAAAATCCAGACTAAAATCACAGAAAAAAAATCCCTCACACAAAAAACTAAAAGAAACAACAAAGCAATAAAATGTATTTCCCAAAAATGGTGCACAGTAAAACCAAATGCAGAATATAATGTAGAATATAAACCTAAAGTTTACAGCAATATAAAATAATTCAAGGCAAAACCCTACAACATTACTCAACAGGACGATAGATGGATGACTATCCAGGCTGTCAACATTGGCTCCCAATTTAATGAGCATTGTCAATTTCTAATATTTCTCCATTGGCAACTCATTCTGTGCTAATGGAATTTTCTCAGTGAGGACGTCTTTGTAATGCTTTGCCAATGTTCACATGAGTATAAAAATAAAACAAAAGGATACACATTAGGTTGAGATTTCGAGAATGTTTCTGTCTGGACACTTTAGTTACTTTCTACACAAGCCTGAGCTCTACTCAAAAAACATCTGATGTACAGAATTTGTTAGTGAAACCAAAGCTTAATATTAAGGGTTCAACAGGGGACTTTATTCATTTCAAACACAAAATGAAATGTTAAAAATATATATAAATATATATATAACTTTCACAGTGCTGCACATCCTAGCTGTCAGAAGAAATCATTCCCAGATCCCAAGTCTGCAGCATCTTTCTCTTTTGTCACCTTACAGAATGAACTTTCCCTATGCGGCAAGGAGATAGAGAGGGAGAATATAGAAAAAGCAGATGAACAGGAAGGGACAACAAGAAACAGCAAGCTTGTATATCTGGTAATTTTAGAATATTCCGTCACATGGCTGTGACATGACATACAGCCCTCATTCAGGACTAGCAAATTCGCATCCTAATTTAAACTTTCCCCACAGAGAGAGAAATGCAGGTGTTGGATAGACAGTGAAAAATGGCAAATCCAATTATTATGTTGTCATTGTAGTCTACAAAGTAGCACAGAGATGGCAAGAATTGATTTGGTTGAGGTTTGAGGTTAACAGTCTGACATGCCTTTTCCTTATCGTATGGGCCTGATCAATGACAGAATAAGTCGTGAACACATTAGCAATTAATTTAATCAGAATAATCAGAATCAGAACTCAGGTCGCCCAAAGCACTGTTATTCTTTATGTTGGAGCCCTCTCTATGTGGCCAATGCTCTGACATGACTACTTTTTTTAAATGAGGCAGTCTTAAAGACCAACACATTCTCATCCCAAGACGCCATCTATAGATGCTGCTTTTGACCATACGTCAACATTCGACGTTTTAGGGTACCCTTTAACGTCAGTTAGATGATGATCCTAGAGCGTCATCTAACCAGGGGTGTAAAGTAACGAATTACAAATACTCACATTACTGTAATTAAGTAGTTTTTTTTCAGAAATTGTACTTTTTTGAGTAAGTTTAAAATTGTGTAATTTTACTTTTACTTGAGTACATTTTATGTGATGTATCGGTACTTTTTCTCCGCTGTTTTCCTTCTGTTTGTGGTCGTTACTCGTTACATGCTTGTTCTAATTTTATTTTTATCCATCAACGTGATTGGATCGAGTAATCGGTCTTGTGACTGTCATCAAATCAAATTAAGTATAGAAAACTTGAACCGCCTATTCCTGCTGTTACTCGTGACTGCTGTGGAAGTGCATTCTTCACGCATTAATTCAATCCAGATATCAGCGTCTTCCTCTAATATGCTAAGGTACATTTCACATTTCTGCTTAATATGATATTTATATAGGCTGGCCTGTCTACAGGGCCTAACATTTGGTCTGAGGTTGGGGGTATTGCGTGACGAGTTCATAATGCGGTGAATTCCCGCTCCCATTTACTTCACAATCACATTATAGAGAGACGCGCGTCACGATCTGTGCACTGCCGCGTATCGCGCTCGCCATGCCGCCAGATTCAGAATTAGTGCACCAGGTCGTTAACTTGAACTGCATTTCTTAATAAGAAATTAGCACAGCTCGTTAATAAACAACATTTTTTGATTGATCCATTATACGATCCGTCTTCATTTGGCAAGTGCACTTGAACATGTTGAACATTTGTTTTTTTGTTTGTGGATGCTGCTGATAAAACAGCTTCGCCTCAAAGACAGAGACAAAGTGTGTTTGTTTGTTTCTTTTGTAAAAGTTTCCTGGATATAACTTCCCTATTTAATGCACAATTTTCCTTACAAATTATACTATCAGCATTACAATGTGTGTAAATGTAGCCGTGTAAAATGTAAGGGATGATGCCACCCTTCTAAAACAATGTGCATTTACGTTTAAATTGTAACATATTTAATAGCATGGAATTAAAATGTGTAATTAGTGTTAGCTCACTATCTTAGCCTTTTTCAGTGCATTGGTTTAGGTAATCTGATAATATTAGTGATTCTCATTTATCAAAACACTAACATTGGTACCGTTTTGGAGAGAAATTGGGTATTTTTTAATCTCTCTATTTAACCCATCTCTTGGTGCGTGATGCTGAACTATCATAGGAGTTTCTAAAGGTTTTTGAATTCTTTGCACAGTTATGAATATTGATATTTTATGTGCAACAATAGCATGCTCAGGCCCATTGGCTTTTCGCCTAATTTTAAATGCTTTTTCCCCCCAAATAATATGATTTAAATGGTGATGAGTGTACTGATTTGATGCATTTTAAAATGATGGATGATAAATATTCTTCAATCTTTCTTACAAAGAACAAAATATAATGTGAATTACAGTATGTGCAATTTTTGTTTTTTAATTTATAAATTGTAGTGCACAGTGTTTATTATAAGGGCTAGAATCCGCACCTCAGTACTCACTACTCACTAATCATGAGTACTTTTAAATAAGCTACTTTTTTACTCTTACTCAAGTAGTTATTTGGACAAGTACTTTTTACTCTACCCACTACATTTTTTGGAATGTAATGGTACTTTTACTTGAGTATGTTTTTTCAGTACTCTTTCCACCACTGCATCTAACTGATGCTTTACTTTTAGCGTCAGTTAGATGATGCGGGTAGGTTTAGGTCTGGGGTAGGGTTGGGATAGGGTAGGGTTGTCATCTAACTAATGTTAAAGGGTACCCTAGAACGTCGGATCTTGACGTATGGTCAAAAACGTAAAAATGTATGCAACTGACAACATCCAGAAGGGCACAGTTTTTAAAATGAGACACTGCTCATCAAACATATAGCTTAGTTATATACCAAAATATCTGCAATTCAATGCATGCAAAATGCATATGCTTTTTGCAAGCACAGTGGTAAAAGTGCAGCATTGGATTGTAAACTGTACATAAACCATATTTTGATAGATAATCAAATCATATTTCCTTCTGGTTAGATTGGTTATTACAAAAAAAGTATATAGACCAATATAATTTCTCTTCCAATTAAAAAAAACTAAAATAAACTAAAATGTTTTCCTTGATGCAATCATAATGAAAATATTTATGGTGACATCATAAATTGACTGAAATACACTAAATGATATGCTTAATTAGTCATTTTTTGCATAGCCAGGCATACCCTGGCTTATGCAACATGTGAAATCATGGTGGCAATGGATTCTGGCTGATGGAACCTTGCTTGGTATTGATGGCAAGTCAAAATTTCTGTCCTCAGGTGGTTACAGTTAGTGCTTCATATTGATCTCAGTTCATCTTTAAGATTCAGAGGAGCAGCTGGGCTAACAGCAGCATGGTGACAGGTGTGTATTGAAAGGTCAGTGAGGAGTCTCCTACCTGAGGGAAGCTGGAAAGGTTGGTGCAGCTATGCTCCATCAAATATTAATCTCAGTACTGCTTTCCCAATGGATTCAACCCCAACAAACAAATAAAGCATCTTTCGATGTATGAATTCAATCACAATGGGGGAAAGAGGACTCCAAAATGGAATTAAGTGGCTTTCGATTTAATGGTCAACTGGGGTTTGAAGAGTCACTTTTTTGACAGCAACATGGTTTAGAATTTCAAAGCTGTGTAATGGCTGATAAGTGATAGGGCATCCATTTGCATATCCAGCCATGGTCCCTGAATCTGGTCTAATAATAGAATGTACTATATATAAGATGAATCTGCTAGAAACATTATGACTTACATGTACACAAACAATGAAGCATACCCACAGGTAAGTAATGTGCTCAGCACTCAAGCAATCTTCCCCTGAAAGACTATATGTGTCCGAGCCTCAGCTGAAATGTTTTTCCATTTGTTGCCATTTGGGACCACCCAAATTGTTTGACACAGTAACACATCACATAGCCAGAGCTACTGACCTCTAGCCAAAAGGAAAAAAAAGAGGAAAACAAATCTGTGCAATACACTGTATGATTTTTCATTTTGCGAAGGTAGCACACTTGCTGTTCATTTCACTGTTGTGGTTTCATCCTCGCAGCTGTCTGCTAAAGGTCAGAGTCATAAAGGCCCAGGCTTGGTGCCCTTACCATTCAGCACGAGCAGAGGCACCTATATCGTTCTCAATGACTCACACAGGACTCTTGGAAAGGTTACAACCAAATGCTAAGGAAGAAAAAGGAGGCAGAATCTGGGCTCTCACTGAGAGAATCACAGAATTGCTCATTGTAATGTCAGTCAGCTTAATAACATACCTTTGCTCCATTTGCCACATTCTCTAATATATTCATTCCGTTGCTGCACAAACCAGATTTATGTTGTTTACATGATAAAGAACAAGGATTAATGTGTCATTTGTGTGTCACTAGCATCACCAAACAGATTTCTAACAATCCCTGCATCCAAAGATGCTTCATTCCCCATAGTATGCAGAGAGAAACGTAACTGTATAAGTGAAGTTTAAGTGAACTATACATGTGAAGTGAAGTTCAAGTGAATCATAAAAAAACATTATTAATATTGCACAACTGTTATCACCACAAATTCCCAAGTCAATCAAACTGGAAATGTTCTTAACAGTTTAATCGACTATTTCTCCCTCTGTGTGACTCCATCTCAAACTGCGCTCTCTTCCAGTCTGCCACGCTCTTTCTCAACTGGCGTATGTTTTCAACTGTTTTTAATGGGAGCGCTGCGTTTTTAAACGCCATGAGCGTAACGAGGTGCTGAGCGTTTTTCACTTATCCTCGTAAACATACAAATATACATGGGACGGTTAGGTCCACGGAGGCTTCCATGTAGTTTCACCACCTTGAAAAACTATAATAGCAGAGAGGGACAAAAAGTACTATGCCAACACATTTCCACAACGTATTTTCGTTCAGAGCCAGAAAGCAGCAGAAACAGAGGAGCAGAGCAGTGAGAGACGCTTGTCACTGCCCCGGCAAGTTTAAAAGGCTGCATTGCAATCCTCGTCGCCAGAAAAGTCCATAATAGATCGTAAAAGGAAATGTGACCGGAGATTACAAAAACACGAGTTAATGCATAGCTTTTGACAGGTGGATAGAGCTAATGCGGGAAAAAGATTTCAAAAGAGACACTGAAGTTGAAGACGCTTTTTTCATTGTTTGTTGTATACTTTATTTAATGGATAGATAAACATTTATAGTTAAAAGTTTATTATGATATCTAACAATGCACGTACTTCAGAAAATATAACAAATAAAGAAGGCATGAATACTTAGTAGTTCACTTTTAAAAAAAACTTCTGCTGATGATTTACTCACCCCATGTCATCCAAGATGTCTATGTCTTTTTTTCTTTAGTCGAAAAGAAATCAAGGTTTTTGATGAAAACATTCCAGGATTTTTCCTGGAAACCAAACGGTTCAAGGTCCAGAAGACAGTTTCAGTGCAAACTGTTCAAAGGGCTTTAAACGATTCCAGATAATGAATAAGGGTCTTATCAAGCGAAACGATCGCTCATTTAAAAAAAAAAATAATAATCAAAATGAACGAATCTTTTCCCGAGTTAATTGCGTTCATTTCGTTCGTTGAATGAACCAAATGACACGAAAAAAGATTTGTTCATTTTGATAAATGAGTCACGATTGCGCATTCATCGTCTGGAATTGCTTAGTCCTTTAAACAGTTTACAGTTTGCACTGAAACTGTCTTGAAACCGTTGAACCGTTTGGTTACCACTAAAGTGCATTATAAAAATCCTGAAATCTTTTCATCAAAAACCTTAATTTCTTTTCAAATGAAGAAAGAATGACATGGATTTCTTGGATGACATGGTGGTGAGTAAATTATCAGCAAGAGTTTTTTTAAAGTGAACTACTCCTTTAACATGAGCGGAGTAGAATAAAAAAAGTGTTTAGCAGGATTGGTATTCAAAACGGTAAGCATGCACTGCTTTGTTTGTGGTACAGTAAGTGCATCTGCAACCGGCAGCATCGGTTTTCCTTTTGAATGACGAATATAGAGTAACATATCTGCAGAAATAGACAGTCGTCTCATTACACGCAGGCGCAGAACGCACATTGTAGCTGACAGTCGCCTGTAGTTCTCTCAGTGTGTTCAAGCGCAGCTTTTTACCCCGACAAGAGGTGACAACACAGTCGGCTTCCATCAATGCTAGTTCGTCGGCGTCGGCTTGGTGTGCTCCAGGCTTTAGTTATATAAAACTTACATTAATGTTTTAATGCTCCTGGTTGTTACCCCTTATTCCCCAAAATGTACATATTGTTACCTTATACTTACATGTAAGTATTTTATAGGTACACTATAATTACCGAAAGTTATACTGTAAATTTTGTCTTAATTATGCAGTACTTTTCGGGCTGTAATCTAAAGTGTTAACTCTCTCAATTGACAGTTGCTTGCATTTAAAGCTGACAGTGAATCTTCTGAAACCTTTAATCAATGACCTTTAATCAGCTCTATTATAGAGCTGTAACCAATGAAGAGGAAATGTGCCACATAAGTGTAAAAATGGCATACTAATTTACTGCTGAAAAGACGCTGCACCAATGGCCATTAAAGCTGAATGTAGAGTATCCCTACCATATGCAAGATTCAAAATAGAAAATGGTATAAATAAAACCCTTGTTGTTGCCCACTGCAGTTTAATATGTCAATTTGCAGATCTCTCTCGGCCAAAGTAAGCCATGGGGAGCCCGTGCTCGTTGTGTTTATAAAGTATCATATAACAATATGGCGCTCAGAGTAAATAAGATACATTATGATTTCCATTCGCATATGATTTTTTTCTCGCTAAGTGAGGAAAGGGCCAAGTATAACATACTTAAAAACTGTTGTTATAAAAGCTCTTATTTCATCCGTTTAAAAAACCTGAATAAACAAAAATGAGGATTAGCATTCCCTTAGTAGAACATGAAGGGCTATATCTCCGAAAAATAAATCCCACTTAAAGCCATTCTGGCGCTAAGATGGCCGCCTGCTTCCTTCTCTCCCCTTCTGCACATTGAAAACAGCTGAATGATGCATAAGATCCAGTCAAATATAACCTTAGAATAAATGCAATACCAATTCAGGGCTCTCTTATAACATGAGCAAAAGAAAGAGAAAAGCCCAGCTCCATCCCGCCAGCCTTTCTCCAGCACTAAATAATGGATTGTGGGTAGGTAAACGTTGGCAAATCCCACATTCTTCCAGGACCCAGACAAAGAGGTCATTGCACATGCCTCTTGGGGTTTAAATTGGAGAAAGAATTTGCCCTTTTCATCCACCTCACTTTCTTCCCTCCTTCATGCTTCTGCAATCCAGATGTAAGAGCCAGAAGACATCAATTTCATGGATTTACAGATCATACACTACTGATAAGGATCAATTTGGTATTAAACATTCAGTTCTGTATAGGAAACATGCAGTCTGTACAAAATAGGGCCTACACTGTGATCAAGTCTAAAGGCCATTGCACACTGAGTACTGAAAATTTTCGTATGCGTTTTTTCGTGTTCGTCAATCTAAAAATTCATCACGCACAAAAACCTTGCACACTGAGTCCGATGCGTATTTATTAAACCTTTGCGGAAAAAACGCAAAAATACTAAATGGATTCGTCAAGCAGTGAGGATGATTGTGTTGTCCTCTCTCTTATTGAAAAGAGAAGAAAGAGAAAATATTACGTCCATCCAATCCTGAAATTGCGCCAAGAGGAAGCACCTCCTTATCAAGGAGTTGCGATTCAAAATTTACCTCAGAGTGTCAGTGGAACAGTTTGATGCTTTGCTTGCGATTCTGGAGCCACATTTTAAAAACAAGACCACCAATTTCTGTGAACCAATCGATTCTGAACAGAGACTGTCAGTAGCCTATGTGTAAGGTATGGAGACACACACACACGCGGCCCGGTGGAGGCACTGGGCAGACAGAACACCTGTAAAGGCTACAGCAGAGCCATGGCTCTGGGCTACAGGTTATATTGTACCCAAATAATACATTAGTTATCGAATTGGCTGCTCAATCACACATTAATCGATCCGAAATTTCAATCTGATTGAAAGGGGAGGTTATTCCTTCATAATCCAATCGAGAGAAGAGAACATAAACACTTGATTGAATTGAAAACTGAAACTGAAAGCACTGCACATAGGCTATGTGCAATGATGTGCGGAACGAGCTCCATAGGACGAGCTCCACCCGGCCCTGAATTGTCAAAAAAACTCTCAAAATGCTGGCTGTGGATGCGAAAAACACAGAAAATCGAACCCCATCCGAAATTTTTTTATGACGGACGGAAGTTTCGGAGGTGGTGTGCAAGCGTGATTGACATAACGTGGGATCGAATTTTTTTTTTAATGTGCGAAAATTTCGGATGCGAATTTTGGACTTGGTGTGCAATGGCCTTAAGAGTGTTCACACAAAGATAGAGGTCATTAAGAAGGACATTCAGAGTCTCAGTCTTCAACCTCAAACCTCTCACGCACTGATGCAACTACAATCTGATTGACAATTACCATGGTAGGGCACAATTCAGAATTGAAGAATCATCCGTTTGAATTTGAGTTCAATTGGCCACACCTCACAGGAACTGGAAGTTTAATTGCTAATAATAAAAAATAAGATTAATGTACTTAAGTAAATTCAAATAAATTCAACCAGGAAAAGCATTCTGCGGAAGTGTTCTTCCACACTGGTCCAAAAAAGATTATTGTCAACTGGAATTTAAAAAGGACTTTGTCGAATTCAATCCTGAATGGCACACAGCCATATGTGCTACAATGCATGGTCTAGGGAATGTGCTGCATTCATTTTTTCAATATGTCCCGTCAGCTGGGAGATGCAGCATTCGGAGATGGTTTATAGTGGTGTGTGGCCAATGAACGTTAAACCAGGGGAGATAACAGCTCAAGGACGTCCAATGACAGAGCTTAAAAAGAAAGCCCCAGCACACACAAATACACATACGCTCAGACGTCAGAGCTCTCACAGGATTAAACCTATCTAAAAGAAGGCAGTGTAGGAGCAAAGAGAAGGACTCTGAGACGGACCCCTGAGATGATAAGTGGGATGCAGCCGGTCATTTGCAGCATGTTGGAGCTCAGTTGGAAAAGCGTCTGTGAGCTCCCACAGGAGAAACACACGGTATATTAATATAGCCTACCAGTTAAGATGGAAAAGAGCTTGCTTTTCTACAGAATAAATGCCTTTACAGTTCAACCTTGTGAGAGATCTGGGGTCGCACTGAGTTCGAGGAAATGAACAAGAGACAGAGAAACAAAGTGAAAGACCATTTATACTGCATTTATCTCTCTTGATGCCAATGTGAGCATGAAAGTCAGGGATTGTGCCTTAAAAGGATTATTCACTCAAAAATGAAAAGTCTGTTATCATTTACTCACCCCCATGTGGTTCCAAACCTTCTTCTATAACACTTTATTTTACAGTATCGTTGTTACACGTTACATGTAGTTTCTGTAATAAGTATAAATTATGCATAAGTACATGCAACCAAACCCTAACCCTTTAGTCAGTGCAGTTAGTTATTATTACTCAGTAATTAAATGTTTAAAAAATGTACATTTATTCAATGGAGTACAAAACATTTTTCATGCAGTTACTACTGTATGAGAGACTGGAGGACCATAAACTCTGAACTAAACCAAAACACCAAAAATAGATTTATTGATTTGAAGTACTTTATCTGACTGTATTTGATAACGGTTTATTTGGGTATATGCTAATCTATTTAATAAAATTCTTTCTTTCTCTCTCTCTGCCAATACTGTAATTAAACAGTACAGTGTTTATCAATATCAATAAAAAAATCTATTTTGTGACCTAGTCCTAATAAACCCATCATAAAAGTGCTCTATCCATGATACAATAATCATATGCACTGAAATAAAATAGTGAAGATTTTATAGCGTGGGTGTTGAACTGAGGGTTAATAAATCACAGCAGTATTTTTGGTGTTTTCATCTTTTCCCGCATGAAATGAGGCCAGGTGACACGGCTTCATTATCTCCACTATTAAGAACAGCAATATAGTGAGTTACTCAGGAATTAGCCAAAACAAAACATTTAACAACTGAGTTATATTACAGAAACTGGTTAAAAAATGTGTGTCGCTGCTAGCCTTTTTTTCTGAATTATTCAGAGCCTTGGAAATTCGATTTGAGTGGTAGAGGTGAACATTGTTTCTTTTTCATATCGTGTAAATAATATTAGTGTCAAAAGGTTTTGTACATATCCAACATTCCCTGTGATTAAAATGCCATCAAGGGAAATGTTGTTTTTATGTGCATGTGTATGTGTTTGTGTGTGTTTTGTTCTTTAAGCTGGGCTGGCCCCAAGCATTAAATAATGTCAAAACAGTCTTGTGTAATGAGCCCCATATCTGCGGATGAAATATTTAATATGTTTCCCCCTTGGGCAGCTCATCTTTAATGAAAGAAAGCGGTTTTGTATCTGTATTTACATGAAGACAAAGAGAGAATATCTAATCTGTATCAGAATTACAATAAAGCAGAACTTAATTATTCCTCTCACATTGTAAGATTGCTTTTTGAACACTTGCTGACTATGATTACAATTCAATTGGAACTTATTACTGGTGAGTAATAATCCTGAAATCTTGAGCAAAAACTTGATTGTGGAAAATGAGAAAAATATATTATGCATATAATTATGCATGACATTTGCCATGGTATAGGAATTACAATGTATGATAATGCCGACTGGCTCATCTAACGTCTCAGAGATGTTTCATTCATTTATCCATGATGGAGATTGAGATATAGAAGGTTGACATTTATGCATTATCAAAGCCTAATTATCATACACAGACACTCATATACACATGTACACTCACCTAAAGAATTATTAGGAACACCTGTTCAATTTCTCATTAATGCAATTATCTAATCAACCAATCACATGGCAGTTGCTTCAATGCATTTAGGGGTGTGGTCCTGGTCAAGACAACTCCAAACTGAATGTCAGAGTGGGAATGAAAGGTGATTTAAGCAATTTTGTGCGTGGCATGGTTGTTGGTGCCAGACGGGCTGGTCTGAGTATTTCAGTTTGCTCAGTTACTGGGATTTTCACGCACAAACATTTATAGGGTTTACAAAGAATGGTGTGAAAAGGGAAAAACATCTAGTATGTGGCAGTCCTGTGGGCGAAAATGGGCCGACTGATTTAAGCTGATAGAAGAGCAACTTTGACTGAAATAACCACTTGTTACAACTGAGGTATGCAGCAAAGCATTTGTGAAGCTACAACACGCACAACCTTGAGGCTAAAACAGCAGAAGACACCACCGGGTACCACTCATCTCCACTACAAATAGGAAAAAGAGGCTACAATTTGCAAGAGCTCACCAAAATTGAACAGTTGAAGACTGCAAAAATGTTGCCTGTCTGATGAGTCTCGATTTCTGTTGAGACATTGTGAATTTGGCGTAAACAGAATGAGAACATGGATCCATCATGCCTTGTTACCACTGTGCAGGCTGGTGGTGGTGGTGTAATGGTGTGGGGGATGTTTCTTGGCACACTTTAGCATCAATTGGACATTGGTTGTCAATTGGGCATCGTTTCAATGCCACGGGCTACCTGAGCAGTGTTTCTGATCATGTCCATCTCTTTATGGTCACCATGTACCCATCCTCTGATGGCTACTTTCCACAGGATAATGCACCATGTCACAAACTGTCATTTCAAATTGGTTTCTTGAACATGACAATGAGTTCACTGAACATAGTCACCAGTTCTCAACCATAGAGCATATTTGGGATGTGGTGGAACTGGAGCTTCATGCCCTGGATGTGCATCCCACAAATCTCCATCAAATGCAAGATGCTATCCTATCAATATGGGCCAACATTTAAAAAAAATGCTTTCAGCACCTTGTTGAATCAATGCCACATAGAATTAAGGCAGTTCTGAAGGCGCAAAGGGGGTCAAACACAGTATTAGTATGGTGATCTGAATAATCCTTTAGTTAATCGTATAGTGGCCAAAAGTGACTTTTCCTCTGCCCTAGGAAAAATTACATCTTCACCATTTATTCAAATATTATTTAAAAGAAATGTTGCCAATTTTTGTAAGCATTTTGTGTAGTTGGGCTTGGAGTCAATGGTTGTATTTGTGAAATGTGCCCAGATTGTGCAGACATCATTTTTAGCCTGGCTGTCATACAAAGAAATTATAAACAAACTAAAATGAGAGACAACCAAGAAATACTGATTAACTGTTATGGCGTCCAGTCTCCCTGATTCCACCATCTCTCAACCATAAGTGCCCTCTCCTGAGTTCTAGGGTGTTGCTGTAACATTGAGGCAGGGATAAAGCGAAGAGAGAATCCAATGCAAGCACTATTTTAATAAAACAAACAGGTCATCCATGACAAACAAAGGAAGACAGAACTCAAGACAGGACCATGGAGACAGCTACAACAAGCAACAACGACCAACCACCAACAACTGAAGCACAGAGGTTTAAATACACAGACAAACAAGCTAAACAAGATAACAAAGGGGTGGGGTTAATTAGAAACACCTGGATAGACTAATAAAACAAGAACAACTAAAGGACTACAAAACATGGCACAGAACAGGAAATAACAAAATACAGGAATTGCGGCAGTTGCATTCCTTTCCATTCAGTATGCATCATTTGCGCTGTGATTACCCGTCACCTGTTCTGTATCATTACTCATTTCTCAGTCTTTATCTGCCTCATTAACTGAGCGTCCAGTGCGAAGTATTGCCTCTCTACGTGTGCATGTCCGAAACCGTTTCTGTGTATCAAGATTTCCCATATTTCTGATCATCGCTACTAACCTTATCTGATTGTCTGCAGCCTGCCTCTCGACCAACACCCATAATGTTCCCTGAAATAGAAAATGTATAAATTTCATTATATTAATCATAAAATATTAATACCAGGTGGCATTTATTTTAATATAAAATATCATATTTTCAATCAAAACATTTCAGAAAAAAATGTAAGTGAATTTTAAATTAATAAATAATCAACATCCCTGCTAAAAATCTTATTAACGAAGCCTAAGCCAGTTTACTGATGTAAGTTGACAGCTTTGTTTGTTTGTTTTGTTTTGTGGAAAGAGTTTTGGGGAAATTTGTCAGCTGGTCAGTCTGAGAGAATCAGCTGAAGACCAGCTTGACCAAGCTTGGTTGACCAAATTAAACCACATCAAACCAGTTAACACCAGCAAAACCTTTTAGGCTGTTTTTTTGTTTTGTTTTTTTTCTAAAGGGAAAATGTATTTGGACACATTCTGATTGTCAAGCATTAGTGAATCACATTAGTGAATAATAGTTCTCTGATGAACCACTGGATTTGAAGGGTAACTGACAAACTGTACATGTATTAAAAAATGATTTGAGTAACAGTTAAAAAAAAGCTAAAAGCATGGCTAAAGATATATGTATGAGGAAGGGTCTAGGATCTTTTGTTTGCATATCCCATTTGCTATGGTATCATGTTATCTACTGCAAAGGCATTCAGTGTAGCATAAGCATCCACATATTTTGGGGCCACTGTAAAGTGAAAACTCTGTCACAGCAGGCAATGCCAGTGATTCAGAAAGAGCTGTAAATCTCCCTTTTTAATGTTAGCTTTCCTACACAGCCTAGCAGTATCATATAAACTGATTGGTTTCCCCGCATATCCAGCTGAAGGGAATTAGATTTGATCCCTTTTTCCCGCTTTGAATGACTGAGTGTTTGGCCCAGAATAATGTGCCAGTAAAAGAGCTCAGCAATGAAGAAAATGGTTTCCCTTCCTTTTCAACCTCACAAACGTTAAACACCTTGACAGCGTCCTACAGTGGAAAGAAATGGGCTGGAAAAATGGGAGTGTGACATCCAGACAGATGGTGTCAGAGTCCTGGAACAAGCTAGAGGAAGAGGGCATATGCCCACATTTGGACTGGCACAACTCAAATCTTCTGGCAAAAACAAGCACATGTCTAACATACAGCAGTCAAGCAGGATTTATCACACCACAGTGTTTCAGAAGACAAAGACCCCCAAACGCCACAATCTGTGTGTGTGCGTACTGTTTCCCTGTTGAAGGAGATTTTGAGCTAGTCTTAATCCAAGTGTGACAGAATTACACAGATTTGTGGGACAGTAACAAAGCGAACAGGATCTTTGCAAAGTAAATTACGTGTCACTCTTGTCTTGCGAACAACTGAGAAATGGTTCTGCTTATTGAGAGGGATCATCACAAACACATTTACCAGTGACTAAAGCTCTCTGATCACAGTACGCAGCAGGATTCAGACCCCAGAGGGCTATCAGGACACTTTCATATAGTGAAGAATAACTGCATTTTCAACGAAATATCGTTGACAAAACTACAATGAAGAAAGTTGGGTAACACTTTAGAATACTATTTCTAACTTCGGAAAGGGTTCAAATTGAAAAAGTGGATATTTTGGTGTTCTTATAGCAGTTAATTTAATGCTTAGTTCATAGATTTTCCAAAGAAGAAAAGAGTTCTTGGGTTCTCCAGGGTTAAGGTCAGTTTGGACAACAGTCTATTCACCAAACAGCCTCCACATTTATTTATTTACAAAAGTAATCAGGTGCTCTTCTGATCATTCAGCAGCTGAATTCAAGTCAGACAAAGGGTGAAGTGTAAGCCTGCTGGAAGCAGAGAAATTAGAAGCCTCCACATCACATTAATGCTCCTTGCCAGGAGGAGAGATGCAGCAGAGAAGAGCCCCTCAATGGATGAGTGGGGTCCAGATTCCTCCAGGACCGCAGTAATGTGTGCCTGAATCCAGATTAGGAGCATCATTGACTCATCATTGCGTGCTTGGCCGAGAACCAGAAGCTTCTACCATGCAACCAAAATGCACTGACGAAGAAAGATCCAGCTTTGATAACACCCTGTAAATATTCCCATCTCTCTCCTCTAACCACCCTTTTCTCCTCTGTTTCCCACTTTGACCTTTATCTTTCTTCATCTCACTGCATCTCTTCTTTATCGTTCCACTTCATTATGTCTTTCTCTCTGGGATGCTTTCTTTGAGCAGGGGAATAAAGGCAGGAGGTCTATTGGATGGCAAACTCACAGGAAGAAGATGAGGCAAATCGCTGTGGAGAGAGAGGAAGAGAAAGAAAGGGAGACATTGCTGCAGGAAGAATACAAGCACATTAGTTCACAGCAGACAGTGTTCCACAGGCCCAGCTCTTCTACACGACATCACACAGGCCTGCAGGCGAAGCAACAGTAGGAACCCGAACCACAGACGGGAGGTGCAGGAGAGATCATCAGTCTGTCTCTGGTTCCTCCCTCCCCGGAGCACTGCAAGCTTCTGGTGGAAAAGCAGACATGCGTATCCAAACATTGGTGATTTTGGTTGGTGGGCGGAAGACTAGAGATTGAGCCCTTTAACCAAAGACTCGATCATGAATTGTCACACATGGCCAGACATAAAGACCTATTTTCAGAGTGAGCAATGCGATGAAAATGCAAATGGCCAGGAATTTCAAAATCAGCCACAGTGAGCAGGATGCTATACAAAACAGGTGTTTTACATCTTAGTTTGAGTCTGGCAGGAGTAGGGTTGGGTATCAAGAATTCGAGATATTGATTGGAACCAAGGGACTAACTTTTCGTTTTCCGGAATTCGTTCAAAAGTTAAAATTTCGAATTCCTGGTTTTGATATTCACAGTCCGTCGAACCGGAAAGAAGAAACCGCTGAACAACACCAACGAAGAAGCGTCTACCGGAAGTGTTGGCATAACCGCGCGAGTTCAAACATGAGTAGCTTACATTCGGCGGTCCAAAGTGTGGCTTCACTTTTCTAAAAATAACGAAATCTCGGCAAAATGCAACATTTGTGACAAAATGAGTATTTGTGACAGAAGGAGTATTTCCTTCAGAAAGACCTTTGGTTAGCAAGGTTAGCTAAACTTTTTTGACCCTGCCTCTTAAAAGAATCGGAATCGAGAATCGTTAGGAACCGGAATCGAAAACAAGGAATCAGAATCGGAATCAGAATTGTTCAAATTCAAACGATACCCAACCCTAGCCAGGAGTAAGCCTTAATTAATTAAGGACATATACAGGTAAGTAGCTTTTATAAACGTGCCTTAGAAAAAAAAACATTACTGATGCATCTCGAGACAAAACAAGGGCACTGACATGTTTAAGATCAGTGCAAGTTGCTTTCATGCATTTTAATCTAGGACAAGACTTAAAATTAATTTAACTAATCTGTCACATAATAATGACTATGGAAAATAAGCTATTCTCCTGTGGCAAACGGTTAGAGTATAATGTCACAAAGTAGCAGGTAAAGTGCTCCATTATGCTATTTTAAAGTTTCCTGAATGTTGTTTTGGAGTCCATGTGCAATAGAACACCAGAACAGCTGTTTCCATCAGCAGGTGTTCCCTAAAGTCTCTAATGCCAGTACAACACAATGCATTCAACAGGACACATAGTTTTTCATAGGTAAAGTTGCTTCCTTAACTGCATAATTACTCTACACAAATTTACTTAACACAAATTAAGACAAGTTATTGTAGAGCTGCTTTTCAACTGAAACTTAAGCTAATTCGTAAATTATTTTCCTGTTTATTAATTGTTAAGCTGCATTGAAAGGATCTGTATTGTATAAAGTGTTAAATAAATGTGACTTGACAAGTCAGAATCAGCATTTTAAACTTAACAGTTAAAACGTAGTCCAAAACAAAGAAACAAAAAAAACATTGTTATTAACAACATGATTTATCATTATTAACTATTTCAAATTCAAGTATTACCTATAATCAAAATTAACTATAATCAAAATTGTGAGATTAGCATGAATTTACCTTAATAACATACAAAAGTCACAATAAAAGTCCTAGAGTAACCCAATCAGAGCACTTTTTCCAAATTAGGACAGATGTGATCATGATGATGACACAGGGTAGAATATATGTAAATGAATTCACACATTCATCAGCATTACACCCTGCAAACTATTCTGCCAGACAGTGCATAGTAATTCATTTTCTATTTCACTGATGGCCATTCCGCCAATTAAATGCAGCTACAAACTCCTGGTACACTGAATAATAAAGTAGTCTGAATAACTACAGCAGAGTCTTTGATGTATGCTATAAAAGTGTTGAAAGTGAAAATTTCTCTCACTCACAGTTCCAGTTTACATTTGTATTGCCGAAGCAGTTGCAGCTTAGCAGGGGACAATTTCTTTCTCTCTCTCTCTCTCTCTCTTTCTCTCTCTCTCTCTCTGCCTAAGGGTAAAAGATGACAGCGCAGCCCATTTTTTTCAGTTATACTATAAAAGTCTACCTAAGCAAACACTCTTGGGAGCCCTTCATTTTCGAAGTAAGCGATCTCACACTCTTGCACACTGACACACACACAGACACAAGTGAGCCCTTCATCTCAGGAGTTCGGTGTCAAACTCAGCTTTTTATCGCAGTGCTAAATTTATACATTTATATAAAGAAGCCTAGGGTGCTCTACCCAATAGGTATTTATGGGAGGTAAATATGAAGAATGCATAGTTTTTGTTTCTTTAAGTTCGAAAAGAGCAGCTAACACTACCTGCGCTAAAAGCTCAGAAGCTTTAAAGGTCCCGTTCTTCGTGATCCCATGTTTCAAACTAGTGTGTGTAATGTTGTTGTTAGAGTATAAATAATATCTGTAAAATTATAAAGCTCAAAGTTCATTGCCAAGCAAGATATTTTATTTAACAGAAGTAGCCTACATCAAACGGCCGTTCGGACTACATCCCTCGACTTCCTTCTTTAATGACGTTCAGTAGAAGTTTTTTGACTAACGTCCGCCTACAGGAATGCTCCCTTAACTCCACCAACTTGCGCACTTCTTATAACTTACTGTGTTCTACTCAGCTCTTACGGTGATTTTCTTGAAGTGAAACTGACGCTTTAAACGTTTATGTGATGTATAATAAACGTTTTAAAACTAATCAGTTTATGTTTGATCATAATTCGGACCTGGACTTGTAGGCTATTAATAAATAATGGACAAATGACAAATACGTTAAAATAACCGTAATTAAACTACTAAACTATACCTGTTCCATCTCTATACAGCACTCTGACTGTAGGCATTATAGGGGATTATCACGCTTCCGGGTTTCATGGGCGGGATTTGCTGCAACTTTGAACATGTCCACTTCTGATTCAGTTCAACAATGCCTGAGACGAATGCTATTTATGTCACTGCTCTGTTCCACTTTGTATATTTAACCAACAACTGCCAACCCTACTTAAGTTTTCACGGATTCCCAACTCAATTCAGTATAAGGCAGAAGTGGATTAAAACTTTAAAATGAAACAAAGTAGCACGTTTGTTTGCAGCCGGCACTTGTGAATCAGACTATTTTGCCAGGGATACCGTACAAATAAACTTAGTGTAGTCCTTCATCAGTTCGCCAGTGAGATTGGTGATTCAACGGAAGTGGCAGTGCACAAAGATCACAGAATCCGGAAGTACTACGTATCAGTGTGATAATCCCCAATTGTCCGAACTCGAAATGACCACCGTTACTGAGAGTTTCTGATATCATCATTCCGATATCATCCCCATTCACTTCAAAAGTGTCAGCACTGCAATGAGACACTTTTGAAGTGAATGGGGCCTATTCATAAATGTTGAAATACAAGCCTGATCTTGATTATAAAACCCAGATTTATGTTGAGACAAGTGGAAATGATTTTTGTGTGGTAAACAATATTATGCCACAAAAATGCTGTTGATTGAGCTTAAAGGTAGTGTGATTTTTTGTTATTCTGGTTGAAACTCAACTAGCAATAGCAATCATTGATGGAAGTTGCCTAAATGTTTAAAAGATTTACATACAGTAGTCAACATTTGAAGTGAATCAAAACCTTATACATATGTTATACATGAAATTTGAACATAACCCTTTCTCGTCTTAGGACAACTTTGAAGAACCTTTTTGATCACTTCAAATGTTGTCCACTGTATGTATCTACTGTGGAAGGTTCAGAACCAAAAAATGTTCACCCAAACTTGATTGCATTCAACCTGAATGCAATTGTATAATTTCCTACCTGCCTGTTAGCGTATGTATTTACATGGCTATTTCCCTTCTCGCTTCGGAAGGGCAGAAGAAGGAGGAGGGCACATGTGTGCCATAATGAAGCCATTTCGAACGCACTTGGCAAGAGAGCAATGAAAGACAATGTAATTTCCTCATTAGCTTCACATGGGATGTTACCATGACAAAGCTAGGCAGCACAAACAGTATCTTATTATTTATGTTAATATGAAACTCATACATTTACATTTATAATGAAGAAAAATATGCTGTGTGAGTGTTCCCTATCTGCTCTTAACTATAAGTTAAGCAATAAAAAACAAAGCATAAATTATTGTGTTTATGTGTTAACTCCAACTCTCCTGCCATATCTAATTTAAAATTGGATTTAAAGGTGCTCTATGTAATTTTTCAGCGGCCTCTATCGGTGATGTTTCAGATTGCAACCAGATTTTGACGAGCGCATCAAACACAAGAGCGAGCACTGCACACATGGAACAAGTACACACTGAGAACTTTCAACACACCGGAGAAAGCATCACACAACATGCTGGAAACTCATGTAAACTCCCACTGCAACATTACAATAATAGGCTACTGTTATCCGCTTGACGTTGAACTACAGTAATCCTCCATGCTCATCTCAGTGTAACAGTAAGATCGTAGGAAGTAACATTACTGTACTGAGTGTGTTCTGAAAATGTGTATTGTAAACAATATGATAGTAGTGAGATGAGTGACGTTAGACATGAGATCTAGAACATAAAAAAGTTACACCTAAAGGCCTGTTTACACCGGGACGACTTTCGTGCGCGTTATTCGCGAACGTTTAACACCTCGGGTTCGTTTCTTCAGTTTGATGCACCGCGTTCATTGTAATATTGCATTTATTTCACTTCAGCTGTAATAAAGTGTTAGCCTGACTTCATCATACTCATATTCTATTGAGAATATGAGTCTGAAACTGCTTCATTGAGCTTTGATTATGAGGCGTGTCTAACCGAACCAGGAAAAAAACAAAACTCTGCACTCAATTGGATAGTCGTAGACCTACAACCTATCAGAGCAACGCAGTAAGTCAAATACTTTGCATTTCACAGTTGTCAACAGAACTTACTTATTTTAGAAGTAAAATAACGAGTGTTGCTTCTTTTACTTGGTCCTTCATGAGTGCGACCAAAGGAGAAACCACAACGACCACAGGCTTTTCATCACTTCCCATCTTCTTAGCAACCGTCAGAGCCAGCTGATAAGTTACACTTGAAGGACGGCAAAGATATCTTTCCGATCGACAAATGCCTTGATTGCAGTTTTCTGTTTGTCTATTAAAATTAATGTGCTGTCGATTCATTTTATAACAGACGCGATAGCGGAATCTATACATCTCAATTCTCCAGCTGCAGTCATCTCTGAGAGAAACCAGTTAAGCGCGCCGCTCTTTGATAATGTGATGATTACGTCCCCGAAGATCACCTGTCCATCATCGTATAAAGCCCGCCCTGGCAATTTGATTGGCCCGAACGTTTTTTGCCAGATCATAATTACTCCTCAATGGATTCGAGTCCAGACCGAACTTCCCGTCCAAAAAATGTTGTGGGTGGAGTTCTGGGCTGGCATCCAGGCTAGTAAAGTATGCAAACACCACGTGGTGATCGGTCACTACAGGAACCAGAAAGTTTCCGACTTCACATCTCCGTTCGCAGCTCCTCCCCGTCTGCACGCGGCAACTCTCGCAGATCGGTTACATCCAGTCGGAGCCGATGTCGACACACCTTTAAAGAAGTATGGCATCTATTGCTTTCAAAGCTAGCTTGCTATTGCTCAGAAAAGCCGCTCAAAAATTGCCTACCCTACCTTTAACTTTTACTCAATCCCAGACTATTCCTTATAGGGTACATTTTAATAGAGTAACACCCAAACACATTCACAACAGCTCTGCTGTGAGCCTGTTGCTGCTGTGATTGGAATCTGTAGGTTGATCTTTGTTTTAGCCTGTGATTTGCATGTGTGGATAATCTAATATCCCTATTCTTTTTAAGCTAATATATAATATAAAAATATATCTAGAAATTGTAAATATCTCTGTTCATACTCCCTGGAGTCGCTCTGCAAGGACTGGCTGACCTTCCTACACCTACCATTACTCAGCACTCTCACACACACATACACACTCAGACACACTATCTGTTGTTAGTGACAGCGGGAGGAATAATAGGGGTGCAATGATTGCTCCACAGAGCAATTGATTTAAAGAACTGTTTTTCAGGGGAGTTCGGATTTCACCTTCCTCCATTTACCAAGTCTCGTCAAGGGCATTTCAGATGTTACATTTGCAAACATATTCAACAGCTGTACCTGATGAACTGACAGAGGAATTCTGACAGTGCAGTCAGTCATTTCAGAGACGGTAGGAGGAGACGGGTCGCTTGTACATTAGGCTACCCATTCAAGTAAAATAACCATTTTTATTTCCACTATCTTTCAACCATTTACAATGCAATCCTAAGCACGTAACAGTTACAACCAAATATGTCTGTATATGTATTATTTTCACCATTATGTTCTGTCTTGTCTTCTTCTTCTTTGGGGTTTTACGGCAGCCAGCATCCAATAAGTTGCATTGCTGCCATCTATGGTACTAGCACCTAAGTGCACTATATCTTCTTATACAAACCAGTATCTTTCACATAAATCTCTGAACCATCGTCTTCTTCCTCATCTAATTTCTAACACTCTACATACATCATCTGGTATAATTGAAATGATTGGGAATGAGCTATGTAAAGGCACATTTGACAGACATTCTAATTAGCACCCAATAAACGGCTCTGGGCATTCGTAAACCACGCCTCAAATACGAGAAAATGAACATGTGGTTCCCAGACCCATGTCTCAATAGTTACGTTTACATGGACACAATCGGAATGAAATCAACACGATTGATGAATCTGATCAAGGTGTTTACATGAATGATAAATAAAGTAATCGGGTTAATGTGCGCGTTTATATGTCACAAGGTTCAAAACGGAATTGATTTTTTGACATGCGCACAATGCACAAATATGCCAATGGTCGCGCATAACTATTCTCCAGTATTGGTTCTTTATTTGTTTTAAACAACAGACTTAATATTTATCCGTCTCTGGTCATGATTTGGAGACGATGAGCATGAATCGTTTTGCAGTGCTGCTTTTATTTATCACGCAGTAAAACTCTATGCCCAAAAGTCATGTATGGATGAGAATCTATTACAAGCACTGGTAGGACGTTGTCCTGCTTCACTTCACAGACACTGAGTGAAATGAGAATTTTATAACAACGGAACACTCATATATATGATGCTTTATTCAACAGGAAGAACAGCTCGTTCCGTGCGTCATACGTCATTATGCTATTTCAACGTCATTGCACATGTGCAGTCCTTTTAGTGTTTACATGTTCTCTCGATCGGATTACAAAAGAAGTAAACCACCCCTTTCAATCCGATCAAAATTCCAGTCGGATCAAGCTCAATCAGATCGATTTAGGTGTTTACATGAAGGTTTTTTAGTCCGATTGAGCAGTCAATTCGATTATAAGGGTCCATGTAAAACGCAGCTATGAGACTTGGGCCTGACGTTAGCCAGGCTAGAGAGCTTCACGACCACGACTAACTTCGACTTGACAAAGACGTGAGTGTTGCATGTGCTTTATTAGACAGGTGAGCAAATGTTATTTAGTGGTAACACTTTACAATAAGGTTCATTTATTAAACATTAGTTCAGGCATTAACTAACATGAACTAACCATTTGTTACTGTATTTGTTATTCTTTGTTAACGTTCAGTTAATACAAATCTAGCTGTTCATGTTTGTTCATGTTAGTTCACAGTGCATTAACTAATGTTAACAATAAATAATAATAATAATAATAATTCATTACATTTATATAGCGCTTTTCTAGACACTCAAAGCGCTTTACATAGAAGGGGGGAATCTCCTCAACCACCACCAATGTGCAGCATCCACTTGGAAAAAAACAAGATTTTAATAAAGTATTAGTAAATGTTGAAATTAACATTACCAAAGATTAACAAATGCTGAAGAAGTGTTGTTCATTCTTTGTTAATGTTAACTAATGTAGTAACTAATGAACCTTATTGTTAAGTGTTACCTATTTAGTTCAACATGATGAAATGTTAGAATATGAAATGAATATGTGATTGTTAGAATAATGACAATAAAGTTATAATAATAAAGCCAAGTTATAATAATAAAGCCAATCATCTGTTTTTAAAACAGTACAGCCGGGAAACATTCAAGCCTATCGTCTGGTTCCACTGACTCATGCGCACAGTTGAGGTTTGCGACAGCGGAGACGATTTGGCGACAGCCCTGCCTGTACAGAGGGTGATAACAATGCGAAGGCACCGGACTACCAAGATAACAGTTAGTTAAAGGAGAACTCCGCAAACAATGAACCTTTGGTCTAATAAAACATCGATACCTAGTCAATCGTTCTCTGAGTTTTGTTTTCATGATAATCGAATGTAAAGAGTTTTATCTCTAAAAACTGTTTAGCGTATAATGCTAGCACTGGGGGCATTGACTAAGTAAAAAGAAATCGCTAGTTTATACCACTAACAATGCTCAAAATAGCCCCACACTAACACAGTAATATAATGAGTGTCTATACATGCAAAACGAAGCATTGAGAACTTTGTAAGTGTACAGACCGTTTAATAAAGAAGATGCGTTATTAAAGACAGTTTACTTCATGTATACAGACAGGAGCCATCTTAGAATATAGTCTCGATAAGTCAAACCACGAACGTCGTGCTGAGTGATCTGAACTGTATGAAGTTCAGCGAACTTCTGAACTGTATGAACGGCGTTCGGGGATCGACTTATCGAGACTATATTCTAAGATGGCTCCCGTCTGTATACATGAAGTAAACTGTCTTTAATAACGTATCTTCTCATTAAACGGTCTGTACTCTTACAAAGTTCTCAATGCTTCGTTTTGCATGTATAGACACTCATTATGTTATTGCGTTAGTGTGGGGCTATTTTGAGCCTTGTTAGTGGTATAAACTAGCGATTTCTTTTTACTGAGTCAATGCCCCCAGTGCTAGCATTATACGCTAAACAGTTTTTATAGATAAAACTCTTTACATTCGATTATCATGAAAACAAAACTCAGAGAACGATTGACTAGGTACCGATGTTTTATTAGACCAAAGGTTCATTGTTCGCCAGAGTTCTCCTTTAAGGGTTTTTTTTATATCATTTTATTTTGCAGAACACATAACGTTATTCAATGAGATTACTTAGCTGGCCGCAGTGGACAAGTCTGGCCTTCCTGGCAAGTTCAAGGCCTGGATTTACCAGCACGGCATCCTCTCGGATCCTCTGGCCCCTCCTGGTGTATGAAGTCCCCATTTCAAAGGTGGAAAGCTTTGAGATGAGGATTAGCAGGTTTCTGCGCAGGTGGCTGGGACTGCCTCGAAGCCTGAGCAGCATCGCACTATATGGGCAGAAAAACAAGCTGAAGCTTCTCATGAGCAGCCTGAGCGAGGAGTTCATGGTGACGTGGTCCAGGGAGGTCCTACAGTATCGGGATTCCAGTAATCCAAAGGTTGCCCAGGCTGGGATTGAGGTCAGGACAGGGTGGAAGTGGAGGGCTGCCGTGGCAGTGGACGACGCTGAGTCAAGGTAACAGCAAAGGGTGTTGGTGGGCTCAGTAGCACATGGGAGAGCTGGCCTGGGCAGCAGTAGAACTCCTTGCTACGATAAGGCAGAAGAGAAAGAGTGGAGTTCCCTGATCCTGGAGGAGGTGCGTGCAGGAGTTGAGGAGAAGCGAGCTTGCCAGATGGCTGGGATGCGAGCAACACGGCGCCTGGACAAGATGGGAGTAAACAGTGGAGCGCAAAGTCAAATGGGCTGAGCTTTGGAAGGCTGAACCCTACAGGATAAAATTCCTGATCCAGGCGGTCTATAACGTGTTGCCACTCCATCCAACCTCTTCTTCTGAGGAAAGGTGGATACACCAGAGAACCCCTCTGCCAGAGGAGAGGAACATTGGAACACATCCTGAGCTGCTGTCCAAAAGTCCTGGGTGAAGGGTGTTACCGCTGGCAGCATGACCAGGTCCTAAAAGGCGTAGCGGATTCTATCTGCAGTGGAATCAGCCACAGCAAGAGCCTTCGCCCAGTGAAGACCACAGCCTTTGTCAGAGCTGGGGTGAAGACAATACCAGCTGCCCAATGGCCTGTTGGCAACGGCACGTGACTGGAAGCTGGCAGGTGATCTGGGCAAGCAGCTAAGTTCCCTGAAGCAGTTGCCATGACAACATCAAGGCCTGACATTGTGCTCACCTCAGAGGCCTCCAAGCAGGTAATTCTATTGGAGTTAACAGTGCCTTGGGAGGGCCGCATGGAGGAGGCCCATGAAAGAAAGAGGCAAAGTACACCCAGCATGTGGAGGGTTTCCGGAGCAATGGGTGTGGGCAATATGCCAACCAGTCGAAGTGGGATGTCTAGGGTTTGTGGGCCATTCCTTTTGCAGGGCCTACATAATGCTTGGCATCACAGGGGTGAGTCAGCGAAGGGCCATCAAGTTGGCCACTGATGCTACAGAAGAAGTATCAAGGTGGCTGTGGATCAGGAGAGGAGAGGCATGGTGTGTAGGGTAGTAGCGCTACCTGGACATTAGCTGGGACTTGATCACCCCAGCTGGGTCACCTCAGGGGAGGGGGTCTGACTGTTGAAAGACCCGAAAATCCTAGGTTACATCACTGATGATTACATACACTTCAGTGGGAACCAAATGGTTCAATGTCCAAAAGACACTTTCAGTACAAACTGCAAACTGTTCAAAGGGCTTTAAACGGTTCCAGATAATGAATAAGAGTCTTATCAAGCGAAACGATCGCTCTATTTAAAAAAAAAGTTTTATAAACTCAAATGCTCGCCTTACTCTGTACTGCGATGCACGTTCGGGACTCTCCTGGTCAAACTCGTTCATCAAAATGAACAAATATTTTCCGGGTCATTTGGTGAATTCAACAAACGAAACGAACAAATTGACTTGGAAAAAGATTTGTTCATTTTGATGAACGACTTCGAACAGGAGAGTCACAAACGTGCCTCACAGAACAGCAAGACGACCAAGTAATGTGTTACGTTACTTTTGAGTTAGGCTACTTTTTTTCCACCTGGGCTGGCCATGTTTTTTTGTTTTTAACAAAAAAGTTAGATTTTTTGTCAAATGTTTCACACCAAAAGTGAAAAGTGATTTAGGTGCTCTTTATCCTTTGCTAAGCACACTAGTGCAGTGCAGCCACAGAAAAGTGAGACCATAATGCTTGCACAACAGAAAAAAAAAACAGGTTCTTATGATTGATTAATCCCTCCTGCCAGAACTGCCACAGGTGATTATGGGGGAGGGTTGTATTTTCACGTGGCAGTTTGCTTCAGATTCAATGTAATTAAAAATGTCCATTAAAAATGAGAAGCTGATTGCATGTGTTTGGGAGTTGAGTATGCGAGTGTGTGTCCACATGCATTTTAAAGGCAGATGTGCTTGAATCGGTATGTGTATAAAGCCCACCTTGCTCATCGTGTCCACAACAGCTGCGGCCAAATGAACTTCACTAATGCAATTACAGAGCAGCTGTTGCATCCAGATAACACAAAGGTGCATATGAACAAGTGTGTGTGTGTGAGTGTGTGCGCGTGCGTGTGCGTGCGTGTGTGTGTGTGTGTGTGTGTGTGTGTGTACACCAGCGGAGGCATCAGTATACATAACTGAGCAAGCTGTGGCCCCAGCAGGGCTGAAATTGGATTAGTGTCAGCCTTGATAAGACGAAGGACAGTAAAGGGAAGAGTGAGAAATTGAAGAAAAGAGCATCGGCTGTAGTAATTTCATTTCCAGATCAGGTGGCTGAAGGTATAAAGGCACTGCTATGGTGCTCCAGTGCAGTAAATGGAATATTCATGCACTGATTGCTTCCTTCTCTCTCTCTCTCTCTCTCTCTCTCTCTCTCTCTCTCTCTCTCTCTCTCTCTCCATCTCTCCTTCTGTCTGTCTTTGTCTGTATTTCTTTCTTTTCACTTTTTATCCTTCCTGCATTGTGCTAGCTGTCATTCAGATGCTGTAATCTTATTGTGTTCCTGCCTATGGCTCAGAGCTGTGAGATCTGCTGTATAGCAGGCCCAAAGGGAGGTGCAAGCCAACACTGTAGTAATGGCTTTTGGTTAGACTGAGGACTTATGAGTTTCTTCTTGGGGTTTAAGGCCTAGCTTTGCAAGCATCATGTATTGTATTTCAGGTTTTACAAATCACTTCCGAACAAATAAATTAAAATGCCAATAATGTTGCCCATTGCCAAGGACTTGAAATGTCTTCCAGAGTATTGATAATGTTTCATCTGACTCTTACAGAGAGTAAAACTGCTACTCTAAATACTTTTAGTTCTTCCAAGGTGAAATGTGTCACTTCTGTACAGTACCAAAATGAATCAATAGAGTGCTTCAGGGATTTTTTCTTTTTTTTAAGAAAAAATAAATAAGATCTGGGATGTAAGCTTAAGATATTTTTACATTCATGATATACAATATATCAGTAATAACCATAATATTTGTAATATTTGAAAGCTTTTACGTGTCTAGAAAAATTTGGTTACTAACATCATCACACCAAACATCCCATCTACTTAGTCTGCTTTTACATCCTTGTTTTGTTTATAATTGCACTTAATTGTTTAATTTTATTATTAAACAATTAAGTGCAATTTTATATTTTACTGACTTGCATTACATGTATAGACTATTTACAAAACACAAGCAAGAGTGACGTTCTTCTGAATATCAGCATGGTTGTGATTCGAGGCACACACAGACCAAACCATCCTTGCTAATTTTCAAATGATCAGAATGACTAAGAATGTGAAATAACTAACAATTCAACAAACAAAATGTTAGAAACTTAGAATAAAACTTAGAAATAATATTCCCAGTTACTTGGTATTTATGCTCCACCAAAGGAAATATTTCTGTAAAGCAACACTCAGTAGTAAAGTTTACTTCTTGAATTATTTAAACGTTGGTAATTCAATGTCCAGGGCTTGACATTAACTTTTTGAGGCACTTGTCCTTCGGACAAGTAAATTTATGTTTCACTTGTCCATGCACAAAAGTCACTTGTCCGGGTAAAGTTTTATAATTTTTTTCTTCTAGGGCTGCACAATTTAGAGAAAATGTCATATTGCGATTATTGAGGTCAATATTGCGGTTGTGATATGCGATCGCGATATCGCCTATCACGCAGCAACGCCTCCACTTCTTACGCAGGATGAGAAGAGCAAACCTCCCCTCATTGGCACTCACTGCCTTTTACAGGGGTGCCATTGAGAGTATCCTCACCAGCAGTTTCTCAGTTTGGTATGGTAGCTGCTCTGTTGCTGATCGGAAAGCTCTACAGAGGGTGGTGAGGTCAGCTGAGAAGATCACCAGATCAGCCCAACCATCCATCCAGGACATATACCCATTCCGCTGCCACAAAAGAGCCATCAACATCATCAAAGACCCCACACACCCCACACACAAACTGTTCACCCTCCTACCATCTGGTGAGCGCTACAGCAGTATGCGTTGCAGGACCACCAGACTCAGCAATAGCTTTTTTCCACAATCCATCAGACTGCTCATTCATGAAAACTGGATTATAACATCCCTCTTCCCCCACAACTCACATACACTAAGACCTGTGAGATTGTGGAAAAAGCATACTCAAATGTTTGCAAAAGAACTCATATGCACATATGTTGATATCCCCTTGCACACGAATGTAACAAGTTTACAATATTTATGTATCTCCATGCTGCTACTTGCACTCTGCCATATTGCACCTTATATTGCACTGCAGTGAAACAACTTAACCCGACTATATTTGAAACCCTGTGATAGTCTGGTAGTTGCTCACTGTAGGAAATATGCAAAGTGGACTTGGACTTAAACTTGGACTTGGATGTTTTAAATCTTGTTTTTAATATTGCACATTGGAGTATGGGAGAAACGCAATTTCAGTCCGCTGCGCAATGTACTGTTACACAGTTATGATTGACAATAAAGTTGACTTGACTTGACTATAATAAACAAATGGTTTTATGAGTCAACTTGTTTGGTTTTAAACCAAATGCACACACAGATTAGTGATAATTCTGAAATTAGCAATAACAACTAAATGATTGATAACACCTATAATGATCAATAAGCCATTGATATCTGGATAAAAATTAACTGTCTAACAGGTAGGACATATACAGAAGTTGAATAAAGTTATCAAACAGTCTGCGCTGCATAAATTATAAACTATAAATTATATATACAGTAGACTACTCCTTATTAAAGTTCTTTAGTCAAGAGCAGTGAGTAATTTTCTCTGTTCCCTTTGTTCTTTCATTAACTTCACTAACAGAACGCTTTATTGGTAGCTGGCCCTTTAAGAGTAGGTGCTGTGGACAGAGACGCGGATTTCACATGCTCTTTATGTCCATCATAAGACTGCTCCTATGTTATGAAGACACTCTACAAATGACATTTTGGCTTATTTGTGTGTTGATGTTCGTTCAGCGCGAAAGAGAACTTCTGGCGCCGCGGTCTGTGCATGCGACATTATACTGGCGTGCGTCCTTCTGTGAGTGAAATTCAGGACATTCACAGGCAGCGCAAAAAATGTGTTCGATTTCAAATCGGTAAAATTAAATTTGTAAAATAGACGTAACGAGTGGCACATAACGTGAAGTAACATGGCATTTTATTTTGTTTGAGATTTAACTTGCCCAGTCGGACAACTAATTTTCTCTTCTACTTGTCCTACAAAAAATCCACTTGTCCCGGACAAGCCTTAATGTCGAGCCCTGATGTCGCTGATCTTTATGAGTCATGCATCCATTCATTAAATGAATAATTTAATGATTCAGTCACTTGTTGCCACCTACTGGCGTGCATTCGAGAGTCACCTGAAGAAAAAAATCGGCCCCACCAAAGTTCTATACCTTACAATCTACTACAAAAAAAGCATTTTTCTGAGGCTCTCATGCAGCATCACCTGAATATATGCCACTTGCAAAGAGATACAAAGCCATACATTTTTAATTGTGCAGCTCAAAATGCTGACAGAGGTATGAGACTCTCTCCCCTGAAAATTTATATTTCTCAAATAATTATTATGGTAAGCTGATTATGTGGATTTACGAAAGCCTTTCCCCGTGAAGTGCATTTCAGGTTGGGGGAGAGATACAGAGCGAATAACTTCAGTGCATGAAAAGATTCATCTCTCTGCTCACAGCTGATCATGTTTGTTTGAGATCTGTGATCTAGAACATAACCTGCCCCAGAGCAGGCAATGTAACCCTGCTATCAGTATCAACATTCCCACCTTTGTAGGAACACAGTTCAAGGGCTCAGCAAAAGTGATCATGTTTCTGAAACTAATTAGATCTAATATTCGATTTGTCAAAACTCCTTTCATTAAATTTGATTGCACAAAGTGTTACGTTACCCCAAAAACATGTTTTTAAAGTCTATGATGAGCTTTGATTTTTAGTTTGAAAAATACCAGTAGGCCCTAAATAATTCAATGAGCGCCTGAAGTTAGAGCTTTTTGTACATTCATTCAGTTTTGAGAGGCCTAACAATAATAAATTATAGAATTTGGTGTTCCAGTGCAACTGTAAAAGTTTCCCGAACTATTTATCAATATTTGAGGTAATGAAAGATCTAATTCAACCGTTTACTTCTAAAATATCTACAGAAATATCTTACGAGTATAAACAAAACATAATCGAAGAAGATTAAGGTAACTTTAAAATTGTAAACATGGTCTAAAATAACACTGCTTACTCATTTGAACCTCTTACTAAAATTTGAAAACAATAATAAAAAAATGATATATCAATCTTCAACTAATATAGATGTTTTCTCTCCTATAATTTAAAGTGCAATTGAAAGCACAGACCATATGGCATTAGTAAAGTGATTTTATTAGAAGCTGTCTGCTCCATGTCCATGTTATCAATCTGATATCCATCAACCCAGAAACAAACTGACTTGATATGTTATGGCCATATAAATCAAAACAATGTCTGTTTTAAATCCTTCTAAAAGCCTGCAAAGCAAATGTCAAGGTCACACCAACCTCTCTGAATCAATATCAATAATAGCATTAAAAGCACAAGATGAATCGTCTGTGCTTCACTGGGGCTTTGCAGTTGCATCCCTAAATGGTAAAATAGTGCACTCCAACATCTTAACATTACTGGAAGATCAATCCATGAATATGAAACAGGCATTTGGCTTCAGAGTTAGAAGTGAAGTGATCATAGACATTTTAACTGCTTGTGTGGTTAGACATGAACCCTTGCGGCCGAATAAAATTATGCTATTGATAGACAAGCACGTTAAGGTCTCTGTGAGAATTGAGGATTGAGACGGGGAAAGCAAGAGGAGAAATAGGAAACAGACGCAGGCGGGTATTCAGAATTCAGCTATGGGGCATAATGGCTTCGGGCTTGTCTGCCAAGAAATTACCATTTCCACAACGTGTGAATTATCCACATTGCCTTTGTATGGTCACGTTCCTATTAAATAAGCTGCCGACTCAATCCTATCTACAGGGACCACACAAATGATTTGCCAAATAGTGAGTTCATATTTGAAAATGTAGCAATATTTCCGTGAACTCATTCTGGTGGCAATACGCACACTCATTGAATTAGCATTTATGAGTGAATACATTTAGATATGATGATGGAATTTGCATTCTGGTCCTGAAACTATCTTTCTTTATTATGCAGAAAATCCATCAGTGTCATACCACAGGATGTGCTGCCATGTACATGCATTAGTAATATTTTTGACTGCATTGTAAATCCATCATTCAGCAGTGAGCAGCACCACACATGCAGGCCGATAAACATAAAAGCGTGTCATTCTACAAGCACTCAAGTTCACAGTACCAGCTGTATGCTGGAGATGTTTCAAGGAGTTGTGCATCTTTAAAATATTCCAACTTTCTGATTTTTTTCCTTACGAAACAACAAATCAATAAAACATCTTATGTAATTCTTTAACCTGCCACAAAAATAAAACAGCAATTCTGCAGAGGTTTTCAGAGCATTGGCTTTGGAACCATAAGCATGCCGTCCTCCCACACATCCATGCATTCACACACACACACACTGCATCATAGCTCCTCTGAGAGCTCCTGATTTGCCTCACAGATAGACTGACATGGGATTTTCCAAAGATTTCAGCATGAAGCTGAAATGCTAATGCAAACAAATGATCGAGGTATTTGTTATGCATAATCCTCAGAGGCCAGAGAAAAAGTAACTCAGATGAAAAAGAGGGAAGGTTCTGGAGACAATCTCTCTAAAGTATTCATTTGAATATAATTGTGCATATGGGGAGGTCAGGGCTAGTTGGCTCCAAATGTGTTGCAGGGTAAGTTATGTTGAATCTTAATTTCAGTCTCCCTAAAAGTTGTGGCTAGATTTAAATGTTATACTCATAATTTCAAATGGAATTGAAGAATACCATTGAACAGTTACAAATTAAAGGGATACTCCACTTTTTTTGAAAATAGGCTCATTTTACTCACTCCCCAGAGTTAAACAGTTGAGTTTTACCATTTTTGAATCCATTCAGACAATTTTCTGATATTTAGAAGAATATCAGTGACAGACAGTTTCTGGTCTCATTGACTTCCATAGTAGGAAAAAATATACTATGGAAGTCAATGAGACCAGAAACTATCTGGTTACCGATATTCTTCTAAATATCAGAAAATCGGCTGAATGGATTCGAAAACGGTAAAACCCAACAGTTTAACTCTGGGGAGTGGTAAAATGAGCCTATTTCCAAAAAAAGTGGAGTATCCCTTTAAGACGAATTTGAAAATATGATCTAAATGTACAATGTTCTTTTTTCAATATAGAGGGAATGCGCGTGACGTCACCGTCCGGTCACGTGCCTGCAGTTCCTCACAGTGAGTGGCAAAAAGACTGAGCGGCTGTGTATGTTTTCAGCGTGAATGCCGCAAAAAACAAACACAACACATATAAAGTGGGAAAGAGCTTTGCGATTGACTGTACAACTAGATTTGACAAAAAATCGGAGGTATTTTTTTACAGACTGCTATAGAAAGAGGAGCAAATGGATTCGCTGCAATTCACAGAAACAACTGGACTCCAGTCAGCCAAAGGTGGATTTGCAGTTATCATTTTGTGTTAATACACTGAATTTAGCTGTAAAACCATATATTTTGTATTGTAATATATATTTACAACTGATCAATTAAATATTTACCATTGCATATTCTGCATTGTTGGATGTTTTTTAATAAACACTCACCAAAAAAAAAATAATAATAACATTTTTATGGCTGGACGATATAATATATAGGCTATTTATAACACTAATATAAGTGATCAACCGGATTTAGACCTACCTATATTGTATTTATATAAAGCATTTACAGGCAAATTTGCTTTATGTTTACCGTTCTATATTGCTTTTATTTTCCCGGCGTCTAAATCAGGCAAACATAAATGTCAGGCAACACGATTCCTAGCTGCATGTCAATAATATCCATGGATCACTGGATCTTTAGTAAGTTGTAAGGAACACTATACTGAATCCAACATTAGTTTAAATTGATCAAATTGTTCGTTTTAGTCGCATTTTCGCAGTTTCCCCTATTAAATCCAGTCACGCAGCAGATCTTTTGCCACTCAGTCAGGCTGAGGGGGGTTGTTCAGGCGGGAAAGTGACATCAATGCATTCCCTCTATATATAGGCTATATATTTTCTCATATGAAAAAGGACTCTTGTTTGAACAATTTGCTTGGTAAATAAATAAATAAAATTGTTATTGCAGAGAAAAAGATACAATTCATCAAACACTTGAATTCTTACATCAGGGCAAGCTGTCACGGACGGTGTCACGATTTGGTCTGTCTCTGTCACGTTTTGGTTTGTTCATGTCATGTTCCGTGTCTGTCATGTGATTCCCTGTTTGTCATGTGATCCTGCCATGTGTCTTGTCATTGGATAATCGTTTGTTCATTGTTCACAGGTATCCCTTGTCTTGTCATTAGTCTTGTGTATTTAAGCCCTCTTGTTTGCCATGTGTCTGTGTCAAGTATTGTTTCCTGTAACCACTGGTGTGTCATAGTCTTTGTCCATGGTTTTGGTTCTTGCCACGTCATGCTTTGGTTTTATGTTTAAATCTTGTCATGTTTATTAAAAAATACTGCACTTGGGTTCTTGCTACAACTTGACTCCAGCGGATCCGTTACACATGGATACAAATATTTGTTAGTCAAGTTTTATGGTGTACAATAAAACAGCTAGGGCTACTGCAAAAAAATAGGTTCATACAATGAAAATATTCTTGAATAAGAGTTTTGAACAAGGTGTTTAAAAAGCACATCTAACAGTAAAGCCCATCTCTCAGTCATGTTTATGGCATTGTGTCCTGTATACAGTAGCCTACTGTACACTCATGCATAGAGATGAAGTAGTACAGTAAATAAACAAAAATAAGAGACCTAACTTGTGGACTTTATGGATATGACCCCCTTTTTAAACAGACTACAGATAAACTATGTGAGATAGTGGTTGATATGCTGAGAGGTTTTTCTTGGGAAACAAAGACATGCTAATTGTTGGCTTGTGATGAAACTACATGAACACAATTCACGCTTCTCAGGTCCATTTCCCACACACCACTAATTGTACTGTGTCAAGCGCTCAGTTTATATATAGCCTAGTATATGCCTCCATCATGCAATGATTGGATATGATCAGTTATGACTATATGAGTGGTTCGTGGCTACGATAAATCCCGCCTCTTGTTTTCGTGTGCCATCATGCCTGCATTAAGACAATGAAGGCATTAATGAGAGCATTAATTAAAAAGTAAGTAAACAACCCATCCATTTAGATATCACCGCTTTATGTCACGTCAAAGTCAAACTTGACGTCAAAACGAAATGGCCTGAAAGCATGATGACTTGGGTGGTTTTAGTTGGTCCAAACCTGATGACTGCCAAAAATAAGTTGACCATTAAAAAGAAAAGCTAAACATTAGTTAACAAGTAATATTGTTTAAATTGTCACTGCCTTTAGTTATTTTGAAATAAATGTAAACATGCGTAAAACCACTAACTTGAATAAATAGAACATTACGGCTGTAAAAATACAAAATAGAATTGTATTTGTTCTTTTTTATGTAGGCTCATGTTTATTTAACCACGACAATTAAGTGTAACAGGGACATAAATTTGCAAAAAAAAAATACATTTTAAAACACTACCGCACACCACGGTGAGTGTGGATGTGCATGTGTGAGGAGAGAGAGAGAGTATGTGTGAGTGTGTCTACATGTGTGTGTGACATATATAGTATACATATAAGCCATTTTTATTTTTGTTTGCAAAGCAAAGACAACAAGTCGTTGTAAAATAAAGGGCAACTACAGCCTAGTCATTTTGCTGCTTTCAGCATTGAGTCAATGGCGTAACGACGCTGTGTCAACAGTGGCCCCTAGCGGATACTGAGAGTACTGCATAAAGAGACGGTCGTATTTTTAAAAGAGACAGGTTAATAATTTGTACGTTTTTAATGAAATCTGTTACTTTAAAGTTATTTAAAATCCGCCAACGAACAATGGATCAATTTATTTGCTTAATTTATTCGCCATAACTATAATAGGTAAACAAGGATAATCACAGTTTTTATTTTAAAGCACTATTAAACGAGTCATAAACAAAAGTGTGTGTGTGTGTGTGTGTGTCGTGCAAGCCGGTTTATTAAGAGACTAAAAATCGAATTTCACACATAAAAATGGCAAAACTTTAGGGTTAATTATAATACCATGTTGTTTAGCACCTGCCACAAACATCCCTCTATACTGTCTTGTTTTAGTCCATTGTTACTGCCATTGTTACTGACAGAAATGAGTATGTAGTGCTTCAGGTGCCAAAAACAGGTGTTTAAAGATAGAGATAGTGAGAGAAAGGGGGGGCTGAGGGGGTAGCTTTAGCCAAATTCAGACTCCTCTACACATTACACAGGACTGAGGTCTGCAGGTAAGTCACATACATTTACATTTACTCTTACTTTTCTATCATGATCTACTAGATCTTTTAAATTTAGTGGTAATCAGTGGTATATAGTGTATTATTTGTTACAATTCTAATGTGAATATATAGATGATATAGAAGATGTTGTAGGCCACATTAAATGGCCTCCATCACAGTGGAGATTTTATAATAGCATAACCCATGGATCAAACAAAGTAGCCTTTTACACATGAGCATGAAGAAACGCTCAGATTCTCATAGATTACACTGTCAGTAACAATATAATATTAAGTGAACATCAATTTGTATAAAGAACTTTTTATAGGACTTCTTCGAGTCCTAGAAATCTCTGCTTGTTTGCATCTCATTGATTTTTTTGCCATAAAAGCCTAACTAAAAGCTGGACTAAAAAAGACTGTCCATGACGCATCTCTGATCCAGGTTAAGCTCTCTGCAGACTGATCATATTTTAGCAGCAAACTGGAGGTTCCCAACCCCCTGAAAATGTATGGCCTGTATTTGGAAGCGGTGAATGACTACATTAATGAATCATATGGAGAGGACGTATGGAGGCTAATCGAGGCCAGAGCGGAGATCCCGCACCTCAAATTTGTTCGCCACCAGATGTACAAGTAAGTTCTGAAAGTGCAGTGTCACATATCTGATTAACTGTCATAGTTTGCATCGGGCTAATTTAACAATGAATGTGTTTATTGTTCCAGCGATAATCTGATCCTAAGATTGGCAAAGGCAGCTGGTGAGGTTTTAGGAAAAACTCACGATGAGCTGATGTACGCTTTCGGTGTCTACATGGTCAAGCGGATAGGAAACTATGGCTATGAGAGGATCTTAAAGGTGATTTTTCAAGCACAGTATACTCTGTATCTGACAGGTACTAATTTAGATAAGCATATACACTATCATTTAAAAGTCTGGGGTTAGTAAGATTTTTTTTGTTGATGTCCTGTTGATTTTTTTTATTATTATTATTCTGTTGACTATAATACTATAATTGCACCTACATGTCTACTAACTCTCATTATGGAGTTAGTTTAGTATTGAATTAGTAGACTGGTAGGATTAGAGTTAAAATAAGTTAACATGTAGTTGGAAAGTTACTTATAGTCAGTGAAATATCTTTTGAAGGACCATCACAATAAAGAGTTGACCGATATTAAGTAGACACTCAACTAATACTCTAAACTGAGTTAGTTGACAGTTGCAAAGTTACTTATAATCAACAGAATGCTCAGAAGGGACCATCAAAATACAGATTTTTTTAATTGGTCAATTGTAAAAGAAAAGATTTTTACATTTATACAAAAATGTTATTTAAAATCAAATGTTTTTTGGAAAAAAATCGATCATAGTTTCCACAAAAATATTCAGCGGCCCAACTATTTTCTGCATTGAGTAATAATGCTGAAAATTCGGCTTTACCTTCACAAGAATAAATTACATTTTCCAATATATTAAAATATATTAAAATTCAAAGAGTAATTTCAAATATTTCACAGAGATATTTCACAATATTAACGTTTTTACTGTATTTTTGATTAAATAAAATTCGGCTTTAATGACCATAAGAGGTTTTAATAGTCTAATTAAACTATTTTAAATATAATCTGTTTTAATTGGTTTTTTTTTTTTAATAAACTGTCATATAGTTTATTTAAACAGATATTAAAAAAAGAATTATGCTCTTTTGCATTATCGTTCAAAAAATGAAAACATCTTACCAACTTCAAACTTACAGGTAGTGTATGACATTTTTCTTCTCTTTTTGTTTATTGGGCTTTTTTCAATGCACAATTGTATAATTGTACACATTTTACACAGCTTTTAAATCTCATTTAATGTCTTTGTCTCAGGTACTGGGGCGTAATGTACGAGATTTCATCAATGAGCTGGATAACTTACATGAGTACTTCCGTTTCTCCTTCCCAAAAGTCCAACCTCCCAGTTTCTGTGTAGAGGAAGAATGTGAAACAAGTCTTACATTGCACTACCGTTCAACAAGGAAAGGATTCACACAGTTTGTCAAAGGTAATAGTGCCACTGTATGTGACATTGATTTTAAACAACAGTTCAATAAACAACAAATCAATACATTCAGTCACAGTATAGTTACTTCATAAAAAAAGATTTAAAATTAAATATAAATTAGAATTAAATATTGGGCATCTCAGAGAAACAGAAAGTGATGTTTCACTTGACCCTGAATCGAGTGGATAAATGATTTCACATATAAGACTGCATTTACACTTGCCATTAACATCTGGCCTGTATCAGTATGTTGTCTACATTCACATTGAAAAAAGACAAGTGTAAACACATTCCTGATCGGAACTCAATGTAATGTAATCGCATTTCAGGATCGTATCTACTTTCAGAAGAGGGTGGCGTGACTGGCGTCTTAAAAATCCCCGCCCAGCCTCCGCACGTGGCTGTCAGAAAATAATGGCCAGACGCAGTTTAGACTAAAAAAGTCAACTTATTTGAACCTTACAATAAACGTCAACCTTTAAAACAGTTTATTTAGACTCTCATTATACTGTGTGTGTCATTTTTCATTTAAATTGTACAACATTATCTGAAGGAGGCGATCACCTGTACAATCACAGTCAGTCATGAGATCTTAATGAAGAGCTTCACGTTCACACTGCTTTGCCAGAGGAATAATATAAATCGTTTTTTTCCATGTTTTAAATGTTGAATGCTTTTATTGTTTCAGCATGTTTAGTCTATTAATCTCACATTTCTGTCAATATAGTTGCATCATCGATCATCAACCCCGATGATGATGTGACTTCTTCAGAGTAGTTCACTTTTGAAAAAAACTTTTGCTGATAATTTACTCACCCCCATGTCATCCAAGATGTCCATGTCCCTTTCTTTCTTCAGTCGAAAAGAAATTAAAGTTTTATAAGCTCAAATGCGCACCTTGCTCTGTTCTGTGACGCACGTCTCCTGTTCGAACTCGTTCATTACAATGAACAAATCGTTTTCGAGTCATTTGGTTCATTCAACTACCGAAACGAACAAATTGAATCGGAAAAGATTCGTTCATTTTGATGAACGAGTTGACTGAACAGGAGAGTCACGAATTGCAGTACAAAACAGTCGAGCATTTGAGCTTATAATTTTTTTTATTTATTTTTTAATGAGCGATCGTTTCGCTTGATAAGACACTTATTCATCGTCTGGAATCGTTTAAAGAATCCTTTAACATCAACCCAGTAACTCTGGAAGTATTCCTTTATTAAAAAATAAATTTGATCTAAGACTGGAGATTGCATTGGAAAGTAAAGTGAGTGAGTAAAAGCAATTTTTACTCAGGACATTGTTTCATTTGTATCATATTTACTCTTAATCTGGTGTTGTGCGTCAGACCCAATTTAAATATTATGCAGGAAACAGAAATCTGATTGGTTATCCAGAGACAGAGGCTACTTAATGTGAACAAATGTAAAGATTCACCAGTAATGCAAAGTCAAGGCCCAGAATTAAATTTTAACAACAATAAAAGTACAGGCTAGGTATTAAGATTTCCTTACGATTACACCAAGATACAACTAAAATAATTAACATAAAAAAATGGTACTTCTCTGAGACAAATAGTTTCCTACTGAGCCTCCTTACATTTGGTTAATAAATCTGCTTTGTACATCATTTACTGAATGAACAGTTACCATATTAACGGGATGATCATAATGGTGATCTCTGCATGCGTTCTTTACTGCATATTAAACTGCATATTAAAATTTGAGAGATGTGCAATATTTATATAATAATGATCTCAAAGTAAAGTTCAAGCAATGAGATGTGGTAAAATAATGTTTGACTAGATCTTTCACAATAAAAGCTAGTCAGCCAAAGTGTTTGTAGCCTCTGGCTTTTAAATTTTTTTTAAAAAGTCTGTTGTGGGTCCTCTGTAGGGCAGCTCTCTCAGGTGGGTCGACAGTTTTACAACACAGACATTGAGGTGGAGATTCTGTCCAAAGAGGAAACAGAGAAAATGACATATGTGGTAAGAGTCCAAACAGACGAGACATTTACCTTCCTCTGTATACACAAACCCAGCTCTGGTATTCTCTTATTTCTCACATTTTTTATCTTCTCACTCTCTCTCTGAAGGTGTACAAGATGAATTTTGACAACGCTGCGTTTAAGCACCGCATGCCCCAGCAGAAAACAGCTCCAGGCTATGAGAAACTGCCCATGAAGAGAGGAATCTTTTTTGACATGTTCCCCTTCAGCGTAATATTCCGCAGGGACATGACCATGTATCGGATAGGAGATGGTTTGAAAGAGGTCTTTTCTGATCTGCAGGGTAAAAAGGTTGATGAGGAGTTTACCCTGGTGCGACCCATGCTGGAATTCAGCTGGGATAATGTGAGTGAACTGGAAGGTTGGAGAATAGATCCAAAGCACTATAAAAGTAACAACCAACAACTTAGAGATGAGGCGTTTAAAACAAAAAAAATGTGTATGCTTTCTTTTCATGCTCTTGGCATTTGTGTCCTGAAAAGGTGCTTTGTTGGTGTGTGCTCTTTCAGATCTACACCCACCTCAACAATGTGTTTGAACTGCTGTCTAAGGCTGTGGTGGAGAGCAAACAGAAGGTCAACATCCCTAAACTCAACAAAGAAGAACCAGAGGAGAAAGAGGAGAGTGAAAAACCTAAAAAAGAAGAGCGAGGTACAGTGCTTATTCTGTTTTGGTTAAACCATTTTTACACTCACTGTGGGGTCACTGTGGAATTCTGCAGAATAGATTATATTAGGGTCAAATGTGCAACAAAAATGGTCACGTTAAGAATCAGTGACATGATTCACTTAAGCAAAGGTCAGCAAGAAATCAATATTTTTTAAGAAATTATTCTTCATTCAAGTAAATCAATCAAAAGTTAAAGTAAAGACAAAAAATGTTACAAAATAATCTATTTTACAAAAATGTTGTTCTTTTGAACTTTCTATTCTTCATAATCTTGAAGAAATGTATTATAATGTACTAATCAGAACAAGAACCGTAGTGGTGTAGACATCAGAAATCAGATACATTAATAGGATATAAGCATTCACATCCACAAGGAGATGAGGATCCAAATACAGCTTTATTTGAGTAGTCTAGAATAACAGGGCAAACAATCCAGGACACAGGAAATTCCAGGGAAACAAGCAGAAGATCAAAACCATGAAACAGAAAACCAGAAAATAACACACAGAATGCAGTGTGACAAGATACAAGACTTTGCAATGAATGACTGAATAAACAGGGCTTATATAGACAGAGTTAACAAGGGTAATGACAAACAGATAGAAGTGATCAAACAATAATGAGTCCAGGCAATGGGTTATGGGAAGTGTAGTTCATGACGGGAAAGCCAAGAAGATGGGAGGCCCTCTAGTGGATATCAAGGGTACTCTAGCTGGTGGATGTAATGCATCTAACCATCTAGCCGACACAGATTAAAGCAGATAATGTCTCATGCTGACTTCTGTGACTGTGCCTCTGCTGTTCTCTCAGATATTAAAGTGATGGAGGAAATGAAGGGGACAGATCAGGAATACAGCGGCACTCTGACTCAGTACAGCAGCTCAGCTAATTCTGGAGGAGAGGACATTGAGCTGCTGGCTTTTCAGACTGTCACCGGTAAGACACATTACAGAAAAGTGATGCTCTGAATGAGTTCCACTGACATCTTTCTAGACATTTTTATGCTTTTGAACAATTGAACAATTCTGTGGCATAACTCTGATCCAAGACATCATTGAGAAATTCTATAGTCAATGAGATTAAAATCATTATTTAAAGTGTTTTGGGAACCTCAGAAAGTGTCTTTAGTCTTGATCATCCAAAGGAACGCAAATCTTCTGTCTATACAATAAAAAATTCAACTTCTCTCTTGTTCAGGCAAGTGCAGTGAAACAATATTTGAAGACATGCGGAGCCCCCTAAAAAGCCTCTTCATCTTAAGGGCCAGATGAAGTACGTCCCTCAGTGGGACTCCCTCATCTTTCTAGGAACTCCCATGTAAGCTTTCATAATCTCACACTTTTGCAACAATGTAGTCTGAGCTAATGGAAAACATTAGTTTAGTTACTGCCACATTAAACAGGCAATCAATAGTTCTCTGCCAAGCCATTTCAAAGGGACCATATCCTATATTCTCGTAGATTTTTTAGTCAATATTTAGTTTGAAATGACAATTTTCCATTCTCTCTCTGACCTCTGAGAATTAAACAGGTTCTACATTTACACTGGACAGCATCCAACACTGCAGCAAAAATGTTAAAGCTACACTGTGTGATTTTTACCCCCATCTAGCGGTGAAAAGGTATATGACCATCCAGTGAATATTAGTTTCTGTTCCTCTCAATGGGCTCCTTGCACGTAACCACTCCCTTACCGGAAATGCAGCTTCGTCTTTTCCGGTGTAAACATGGCGCTATTCTACACTAGATGCTTACAAGAGTTGCCGAAACTTACAATAACAGACGTACATCGTCTTTGTAAGTGCTCCTCCAAATCACCTAGCAGCAAATTAGATAAGGGCTTTAAAATGTATGCCTCTTCATATATCCACGGATATGAAGGTAAGTCTATATATCTCAAACTTTATGGCTAACGTTCAGTTTGCTAGCTTACATTAGGCTAATAAACAATCCCGGTCTGACAGAATATGCGTGTTATAATGTTGTACTGTTTTCTAGTATTAGGCGGAAAATGTGAAAGGTTTTTCGTGCTTCTTCATCGATCTGAAGCAGAAAGCCTTTACAGCGACTTCACTTGTGGCCCTGTCTTTGTTTGACACTAATGCCATTCACATATTAACACAATAAGAAGTTAGGAACATGCATGAAGGCGTAAAGACACAACGTAGACACATTTTCCGCCTAATACTAGAAAACAGTACAACATTATAACACGCATATTCTGTCAGACCGAGATTGTTTATTAGCCTAATGTAAGCTAGCAAACTGAACGTTAGCCATAAAGTTTGAGATATATAGACTTACCTTCATATCCGTGGATATATGAAGAGGCATACATTTTAAAGCCCTTATCTAATTTGCTGCTAGGTGATTTGGAGGAGCACTTACAAAGACGATGTACGTCTGTTATTGTAAGTTTCGAGCAACTCTTGTATCTAGTGTAGAATAGCGCCATGTTTACACCGGAAAAGACGAAGCCGCATTTCCGGTAAGGGAGTGGTTACGTGCAAGGAGCCCATTCCGATTTCATTTTAACTCCTACGGTGGCCAATGTAGTCCAAGATTAACATGGCTTCCAGTCCGAACCTCGTCCATGAGTGTTAACTCTAACGTAAACGCGAAAGGCTAATGCTAATGGCTAATGTACTTTCAAGATGGAGGGGCAACATGGCGACCAACATTAGAGCCCCTTACCCATATGTGTTTTCAATGGCATATTATACACTCACGAGAATACTTTATTACTTGAACGAAGTAAATGAGCACATATAAGTGTTTGTAGCTAAGAATAAACTAAAAGAGTTACACAGTGTAGCTTTAAGCATCCAAAAGCAACAAATATGTCCTTAAAAACAATTTCAATTGTCAGATCTCTCTGTAGAAACAGTTTAACAGCAGTTTTTACAGTTTCATATGTTGTAGTCTTTATTAAAACATATTCTCCTTTGTACAGTATTGAGACAGTGGAGGATATGATAAAAATGGGTGTTTACGTCAACGATTTAAACCTGCACGACTCAAGCAGAGAGCTCATCCTGGCTGGAACACAGCAATCAGCAGAGCTGCAACTGGCACTTGACCAGGTATAAATGTCACACTGATGCAACCGGGCCCAAAATCCCATCCTTAAGGAGACACATTTTATTTAAAATGCAGGAGTTTATAACAGAATTTCCAGTATGGACTGACTCAAGTCTATTAAGCCAATAATTAAACCACAGAGTCTGTTGTTACTGCATCTAGAAATGACAGTGCAATCTCTGACTGTGCCTCCTACAGGAGCAGCAGAAATATGCACAGCTGCAGGAGATCATTAAAAAACTGGACGAGGAGAAGAAGAGAGGAGACTCCCTGCTGTATGCCATGATACCCAAAGCAGTGGCGGACAGACTGCGCAAGGGAATCACAGCCCTGGAGACGTGTCAGGTACATGCAAAACCACCCATTAAACACACTTCGACACACAATTAATTAAACACACAATTGAGATGAATTTCACTTAGTATAGACTGGCCATTGAGATCAAAATCTCAAGAGGGTTAATGAAATATGATGAAAAGCACTTTATTTTTTCCTCTCAGTGCTGTCCCGCTGTTATTAAGCGCTTGATCTGTTATCTCCCTCCAGGTGTTCCCAGACGTGACCATCCTGTTCAGCGATGTGGTGAAGTTTAATGAGATCTGTATCCACATCAGCCCAATGCAGGTGGTGGACATGTTAAACGAGATCTACATCGTTTTTGACACACTCAGCGAGAAGCACAATGTTTATAAGGTAACATAAGGAACTCCAACAAAGGCAACTTTTCCACTGACACAACATGTTCTTTGACATAAAAGACCTTCAAAACAATCCTCTTTTTTTTACAAGGGAGGCACGATATACATCACTACCATATTGGTTATTGCACTAAATTAGATTATTCTATAATCTAACATTGGCAATAGCTATTTCTATTTTAATATATTTTAAAATGGAAATGTGAAAATGGAAGACATACTCCAGTCTTCAGTGTTACACGATGCATCAGAACTGCTCAAGAAACATTTCTTATAGATGTTGATAACGGTTGTGCTTTTCCCCATTTTACTTTAAATTCCCAAAGAACAGCATTTATTTTAAATAGAAATCTTTTGTATCATTATATGTATCAATTTCATGCATCCTTGCTGAATGAACAAATTTATTTCCCCTTTTTTTTAATCACGCTGACCCCAAACTTTAAAAAATAAGTATTTGTAATATTTGGCAAATCTCAAAATGAATAACCATTTATTATACTGTCCATTATAAATCAGTCTTTAATATCGACCATGGCCTTAAAAATAATTCCAGATGTAAATATTGGTAAATACCCGAAAATTTCAGCTTGGTGGTATCTGCCAGAATTTGTATGTTTATCCATCCCTATTTTTTAATAAAACGTTCTCATTTCTAATCAAGTATAGTACCTTTCATACTTATTGTCATTATTAAAGCGCTTCAAATTGAGTGTGTAATAAAACTCCAACTAATGCTCTTGCTCACTCAGGTGGAGACCATTAGGGATGCCTACATGGTGGTGGCAGGTGTGCCCAATAAAACCACATTTCATGCCCACCACATCTGTGACATGGCTCTAGATATGTTGAGCTCCATTGATCACCTAAAAGACCCCTCCACCGGGGACAACATCCAGATCCGTGTTGGTAGGTGCACCCGGACTCACACAGTATTCACAGCATAACAAACAACAACCCTTTCATCTGATGTATTCATAATTTGTATGTGTGCCACACAATGTAAGAACATGATTTACACATTTTAAACTCTTCATGCTCCAGCTAAAGGCTTTTGTTTTGGTCTTCACACAGGCATTCACTCTGGAATGGTGGTGGCAGGGGTGGTGGGTCTGAAAATGCCCAGATATTGTCTGTTTGGAGACACTGTGAACACGGCTTCTCGGATGGAGTCAAATGGCGTGGTGGGCCACTTCTTATGCTCTACTGAGACTAGAAATGAACAGCTTCAAATAACTATACAAAACTGTCTTATCATGAAATAAATAATGAGTCATTTTAAATGATATTTTGCAGGAAATACAGTTAATTAAACAGCTAATTTTACTCTCTCTCTCTCTTTCTGTGCGGCTAGGGCATGCAAATTCACATCAGTCAAACCACCAAAGACCATCTGGAGCATGAGCCATACATCATTGAGGAACGTGGAAAGATTTTTGTTAAGGTACTGTACATAATTATCATTACCAACATTTTCACTGTCATCATCAACAATGTTCTGCACTTTAAAACTTCTAAAACTATGTACAACACCAATGAAACAATATTTTTTATGGTCACCAAGACGATTTGGTGCTCAAGTAACATTACTTATTATCCATCCATCCATCCATGCATCCATCCATGCATCCATGCATCCATGCATCCATCCATCCATCCATCCATCCATGCATCCATCCATCCATGCATCCATCTATAAGCATTATGTCTAAAAGTACCATGCAATACTTTGTGTGAAACTTTTCAAATAAATAATGTTTTTTTTCAGTATGATGCTATATTACTCATTACCATAAACAAATAAAGTGGTGTGAAATCAATTGTAATCCCTCTTGATTCAGGGTAAAGGTTATATGAAGACATATTGGCTGAAGCAAGATCTTTCATTTAAGACTCCAGCAGAGCTCAGATACAGCAATGAGCAGAAAGACTCAGAGGACAGAAGCTCAAATGGGTGAGTTTGGAAAAACACAAGTCAATGCACAACAACTATGTGATCTACACAGCTAAAAAAAGAGCAGAATTCTAGTAGGTTTACAAAACTTAGCGGGTAAAACTGGTTGAAAAGCATCATGGGTGACCAAGGATGTTTTGCTTGTCAAAAAGGACTAGAGGGGACACTGGCGTACCAGAAAACACAAAACATAATGCAGGTTGCTGGTTTTGCTGTTAAGCGAATATCTTTCACTTTATATTCTCTGCCGTTTTCAATGAATCATTTTGATGCCTTAAACATGATATGAATTACCTAACCTTATACCTTTCAATTGATCATGTTTTTGCATCATGCTAAACATAATTCTTAACAGTTGTGTTTCTGTCTTCCATCTTAAATGTAATTTCGTCCAGGTCCACTTGCTCCAACAGCAAACATTCCCCATCAAACCTGAACACCCCCAATGAGGAGCAGGCGGAGGGCAAGCCTACTCCCACTGACCTGCCCCCTGATGCCCTACCAGCACTAGAGGGCGCTCCAGACCCAAACACGTTCACCAATGAGTCCCAGCAGGACAAAGAAAAGGTTAAAAGGACAAAGAATAACAAAGATGGGAAGGTGAGAGAATGCTCAGGAAAGCACTCCGCCTGCTGGTGGCCAGGAGAATGCAGCTACAGAGCTTAACAACAAAAACCACAGTTTGAGAAGCCAGTACTCACGATTACCAGCGAGCCTCCCTATGCGAAGCACAGCCTGCAATTTGCTGTAAATATCCGGGGGGGGGGGGGTTATAAAATATTACTTATTATATTAGTGAATCTTTACAGCTTGAATTTTAAAAGTAAATTTTGGGAATAAATCTGGTGAATAATGCTGACTGTGGTACATAAACCTTATTTTTCATGCAGACTCCTTCTTTTAGATGTCTTCTTAATGTTAAGATAACATAATTCTTAGTGTCAAATAAAATACTGTTGGTAACTAAATTCCATGATGTATTTGGATCACAATTTGACTGTAATATTACGAAAATAAGAGAGGATGTCCAAAATGCAGTTCGGCTGCAACTTCCTCTTTAAATAGTTTGAATAATTGTATTTGAATATTTTGCTGTCACTCCCCTTTTGAGCATTGACTTGTAAATGCACTACCCAAACTTAAATGGTTGTAATTCATGAACCCTTTGGACTAAAGACTTGTGGTTAGTCTCTTTTAAAAGAACACTCTTGGCAGATTATTGTGTTATTATAAGTGGAATAAATTAATATAATTAAATGATATTAAAGTTATTGAAGTTTAAGTTTATTGAAATGAAAATGAAATCATTTTTTTATTAGAAATATATATAAATTAATATAGGTTTCAGCCTAAAAATGACAGAAAGTCGAAGCCATATATCTAACCAAGTTGTGTTCCAAATTTGAAGTTGATATCACAAAAATTGAAGTTCCCATGAGATTTTGTTTAGGCGTAATACCAAAAATAGCCACCAGGTGACATTTAAATCCATTGAATTTAATTGTGTGCATTCTGCCATAAAATATTAATAAATTTCTGTCCAAATATCTCTTCTGTCACAAAATATGGAACCTTGAGACTCAGACCTTTCTAACAATATGTGTTTTGTCATGATTAGAAAAGGTTTTGATCATAAATTATGAAACAAGATTATGCCCAAAAGGGGTGGAGCCTGATACAATAATTTAGGTTTCTATGGTAACGCAATATTCAATTTCAAAACAGTTTTCACAGGATGAATTCTGAGTTCGTAAGCATTCAAATGATAGGCCTACCTAATTTATAATAACTACTAAATATGTGATGTAATAAAAAGGTGATAAGAAATATAATATTATATTTTAGAGGTTAATATATAATATACTTTATAGATGATAATATTATTTTATTGACAAATACTAGATTAGATATGTTTTATTGTGAACTTTTAGCAAATCAAAGTCTAATGAGTTGTTGACTTTTTGTTACGAAGGTGAAAACTTTTTTTTTCTGTTGCCACTCTTGCCATATAATAATCCATTACTCTTCCAACATATAATTTTTTCTGCAAAATCATCAACAAATATGTATTCTTGAGTCTTAGACCTTTCAAACAATATTTTTTGCTATGATTAGATTAAGATTTGATAGGAAAATATTGAAGTAAACTGAAATATCCCGCAAGCGGGAGGGTGACAGTTAGTAACATATGTGATATATTAAAATCAATCTATTGAACATTTACATGTACAGTTGCAATATTTATGTTGAACTTTAGAGAGCTTCACTATGATACAGATATGCCAAATCCCTGAATTGATTCGGTAATGTAATTGTTTACAGATTATGTTTGAATTCATTGTTTGATGAGCACTGTAAAATTGCCATGAAACACATACTTATGAGCAAACATATCAGATAATCTCAAGTGACCTAAATAAAGCAAGTGAACACATTCACCCGAAGACATACACCTACGTTCAGACAGGCCTACACACACACACACACATAAAGAAAATGAGATAATAGATAAACCAGGAAACAAACACTAGCATGATACTTAGAAGAATGTGACGTATTTCCAATGCCATAAGTTCTGCTTAGACTTAAAAAAGGAAGAATACACATTTTGTAAGAAAATGTAACAGAAATCTGAAAATGTGTTGATAGTGATCAAACATGTTTTTTTTTTTTTATCGGATTAAGGCAGTCATGACATTTACATAATCACAAAAATCACATTCACAAAGTAAGTTAAATTCATCAAACTGTACTGGATACTCATTGCTTCATCTCTGAAACACATTAAACATTCGCACACACACAACATGTCAGATATCATTCAGTGATAAAGAGGAAGCCATCAGGAAACCACTTAAGCGACACTTCCTGTCTGTTGCCTTGGAGACGAGCTTAATTCTTACTTTGCCCGAACGCTCTTAGCTTTGCCGAAAAACACATGTCATGTTTTCAGCCTCAATCTCATAACTGAAAGAGAAAGCTGTTCTAACTTGAAAATTCAGCTGATAGACCTAACCTATACAACAGATTGTCAACAACACTTTCATTTTAAGAGTTGAGCCAGATGCATCGATTCCTTTTTTAGTCCATTATTATATGCATTAGGGCTTTAGTCCAGATGGCTTCCATTCAGATAGCAGGCAGATAAGCAACCATTTTTAGAATGGACATTACCAATGCACAGACATTAGCCCTGAGGGTGCCTTTCTGTGACACAGGACCAATTAATTGTACAGCGATTTGTAATGTTTGTGAATACACAATGAAGTTTGCACAAGAAAGAGGCAAATAATATGAATAATGTTATCACCCAGCTCTCTCACCATGTGTGTTGTAATTGGTTGTTAGGCCTCTAAAATGAAATGGAATATAAAATAATCAGCTGCTTTAGAACATAACATTTTAAAAAATTGTAATATACATTTATATAATATATATATATATATATATATATATATATATATATATATATATATATATTGCCCATTAATATTATGTGATTATATTCATGCTTCACATGAGAATTCTTTGATTTTTAAATATACAAAAAAAATATTTTCCCTTTTGTTATTATCAAAGTGATAATAATATCTAATTAAGATTCAAAGAATTAAAACTATACATAAAGGTTTTTTATGATGGCACTGAAAAAAAGTTAGTAACTTCTATATAAAGAAAAAAAAGTTGGACCTTGCTGGCACATAAACATAAAAAGAAAAAAATCTATGAACTGAGCATTATCCAATTTGCATAAAATAATTAATATTTCTGTTGTTGTTTTACTGTATAAACAAATAACTGGTCATGCAAAGTGAGAGTTACTCAGTGCAAAATAATATCGTGGTTTTGTAGGCACAAAACATCGAGACAGTGGTCAATAAGCAAACAACACTATCTGATGGAAAACACACCCAGTTCTCTTGAAAAATTATAATGATGTATTATTTATTTATTCATTTAGTGTCCAGTCCTCAAATCTGATGCTATTCAGAGTACTGGCAATTTTCCTTATCACTCTCATTGTTTGCTAGCGACATTGCAGACTAGAAAATATAACTTAATGTAGAACATAATAAATCACAATTTGAATCCAATAATAAAGTTAATGGACATTTTATTGAGAAATATAGCAGTGTTTGTGATGACAGTGGCTGCATACCAGTTCTACTACACAAAGAGGCTAAAACCTCTCCTTTCACTGGGCCGCATCCAGGATTACTGCTAAATTCTTTACAAGGGTTGCACTTGTCAGGGCAAGCAGACACACCATGTCAGCAGCTAACTCACTGACAGGGTGAGGAGAGAGAGAGAGAGAGAGAGAGAGAGAGAGAGGCACACACACTCATGGGTGTGTCTTATACATTTAGTTCCTCAAGGAAGTACAAGTCAAATTATCTTGTTACAGAGGGTTTGTAACAGCACAAAAGAGTTTGTAGAAGAGTTTTCTTTGATTTCACCTGTCTGAGGAGATTATTTCATCACTCACATGCTGGATTTCAAACACCTGATCTGAGCGCTCAGGGAGGAAAGAGAGTTCAAACAGAAGAGGGAGATTGAACGAGAGAAAAGCCAGGTAAGTTTGTCTTGGTCTTGACCTCTGCCCTCTCCTCCATCATAGAGAGCTCTGTGATTATGTACACGAGAAGTTACTTCAATGGATTAAAGGCATGGTGCTCTTCAAGATGTCAGTGATCTGTTTTAACAGCAAGAAAGACTTTAATTGTACAGAGTTGCTTTGGTTAAAAACCATATGGAGGTTTCTAGACAATAATGTCAAGTTGAAACTTGTTTTTCTGTTCAACCACTCCCATGTTAAACAACTAAAACACTGTAGTTGATGTTCCATTCGCTGGACCTTTAATAAACGAAACAACGTCCAGTCTCTATAATCTGAAGAAAACAGACCTCGTATTGAAATAAAGAGTGTGATGCCTTATGTTCAGGGTCAGCAGTGTCCTAACCCTGGTGAACTCAGGCTATGGATAGATTGTGAGCTTTTTTGTAGCAGCATGTGCCATGCGTCAAGAGAAATAAGCTGTTGTGGGTTTAACTGAAAAATTTTGGGGGAAAGTTGTGCCAAACTGCCCAGAGTTTCACTTCCCTTATGATCAGGTTTGTACATTGTTTGATCATATTACAAAACAACTTCTCAGGATGAGTGAGAGACTCGCACATGCATATGAGTGCTATAACTTTACAAAGAAAAACAACAGTGGACCTTTACCCCATACATAGAGTAAAAATGCTCGTAGAAAAAAACATACGGGCTGTATTGGGTAATCAGGGGTATGTAATAATCACTGTGGGGAAATACTGAGGGGGAGACACATTGCACAAGAACAAGCAACATACTTGCTGTATTACATGTATGTCAGTGTAGACAGAAACTGTTTAAAACATGCGCATACAAGGCCTGATTCTTTAATGATTTTCTCTGAATAACGAGTCTAAGCCGGTTATTAGAGAATACCAGGCTGAAAAGATCTGCATATGTTGTGTTTTGGATGCTGGACCATGGGGTTTTGGTATGCTGACCAGGCAACTTAACTCAGCTAAACCAGCTGGGGTATCAGTCAATCAGCTGAATCAGAAAGACCATTGTCTTTTTGTTAATGTGGAACATCATTATAAACCAGCTTAATTCCATGCTGGTTTCGGATCATTCAGGTAGCTTTCTCCCTGATAAAATTACCATCAACCTATGCTGGTGTCATACCTGGACACCCAGGCTGATCTGAGGGAGGCCATTTGAAGGACAGCTTAGCCTATCTAAAAAATGTTTAAATTTAAGACCAGTACACCATCTTAGACTGGATTAAGCAGGAGTTGTTGTTCTTAAATCAGCCAAAAGCCATTCAGAAAATGTTTTTAAGTCCCAGCTCACACACTTAAAACAGGACTTTCCAATCATTTTTATTGTAAATGTCACGTTTTACCCCTCTGATCAAAAACCCCAAAGAGTAGGCTGTGGATCTCAGATGCAGGTTTTGACCTGTCTGTTCAGTGCTGATGTCACATGGAGCTTGCTGCTTTGTAATGACAGGGTGACTACTGTGGTCTTTAGGTTGGAAGAACAACATGATTCCTCACATCCTGTAAATCCCCTGGGCTTTACACACATGTGAACACACACACAGACAAAGAGAGAGAAGCTTCAGGCTATGCTGTGAAAGTCATCCAGAGGAATGCTAAATATTTACCCTGTCTGTGACAAACCTTTAAATCAGGAGAGTTGATAAAGATGGTAATTTCAGCTGATTATAACTGAACAGGTATAAAATTAATGAATTTGCTTGAGCTTAGATTGCCTTAGATGTTTTTTAGCTAAAAGTCTTGGATTAAAAGTCAATCGTAATCAAATTAAGGTTAAGTTGCTTGTATCTCACCTTGTCAGGTACGAATGAGTTGGGTGCGGGCCCTGAAAAAATTGTAAAATTGTTTGATAAATATACAGTATTTACTGAATAATATTATTTAATATTTACATTTTTATCAAATAATATTAATATTCAGTTATTAACTAATTATTATTCATAAACAAATGTTATTTTATTAAATTATGTATTTTATCAAATAATATTAAGATTAAAAAATATTTTACAAATATGATAAATTGTTACAATTATTATTTAATTGTACTTTTATTTTTCAAAACAAATATTAACTCCTGCCAGAAGCACATGATTGACAATTCACACACAAACTGTGGTTTCTTATTTAAAATTATGTTTTAAATAGCATTTTATACTATACTTTTCGAATAATATGTAATGTAGAGTAAAAAAAAGCAAAGAAAATCAAGCCCAGTAAGCCTGATCTGATCAGGAACAGTTTGAACCAATTTTTTTATAGCTATTTTCTTAAAAAATCTAATAAAAAAAGACATTGTCAAACATTAGACATCAGATCAGTTTTATGCTCTAATTAGAGCAAATGAGAAATATAGTGGGTGTTAAATAGGATTATGCTGCTTTCACAGTTTTGAAGATTTGTTCAAATCAGTATTTATGTAGTTGTTTTGATGTTCCATGTCACAGAACATAATGGCTATCCGAATGCACTCTAATTGAATAGAGTTCATTAGGAAATGAAACTCTAACTGCATTAAAATTTAATCAGGTTGGTTCGACCATAAACAGAATTAGATTTAAAAAGCAAAACAGAGCTAATACGGCTTTGAAATATGACATCACTTTGGGCATGTCTGGACTCATTTAAAAGACCACAGTGCATGTCATTTGCATATACTTTGCAGTTATTGCATTTGTATATCTGTTCTATTTAGCTAAGATTTTTTAATAAATGCTGTACAAAAAGATAATCAACAATGACCAGAGCTCTACAGCGTAGAAAATATGCATTAATACATCGAAGAACATATTTAAGCACATAGATGCCTGTTTCGTGATACAAGCTGAAGAGTCGTGTAGGAACTTGTGAGTACTATGCAATGAGGGTTTTTTCCATACATGTCTTTGCACGTTCTCCTGACTATGCAATCTGTGAAGCAATCCGAAGCTATGCTGTGTTCTACATCAGCCAAAATGCATAAAGTTCAGCTAATATTATTGCATTTAATTATACTGCACAACAACATCATGTAAATTTAAACATGATGAAATACAGAATGATAGTCACACTGATCACAGATGTTTGGATGACATTGAACAGCATTGAGTCTAGTGCTGAATGACACGTCATGAGAGTCTTGAGAACAATTAGTGTTGTTTATGAGATGTGTGGGCAATGATGAGGTCCTATATGGCATGAGCTTTCCCCTAAAGAAAAGAAAGTGTTAAAGTTAGACTGTAAGGGGACTTCCCCATGGTGGGAGTTCTCCCAAGGCTGACACTCTTACCAATACACAAACAGAAATAAAATTCAACGAAAAATTCACAGTTAATAAGAATATTTCAGAAAATTCACCATGTGATAAGACATATGCATATGCCATTTTACATGACATTGTTCATGCTAGTCTCATGCTTTACTACTAATCTCTCTTTTTCCTTTTTTTAAGATATGGAGGCATTCAGCTCCAAGGAAATGGCTCTCAAGGCCCAGAAAAAGATCCTGAGCCAAATGGCCAACAAGTTGTGGTACAGATGTTTATCGACGACACCAGCAGTGAGATTCTAGATGAGCTTTACCGTGTGTCAAAAGAGTACAGTGGGAACCGCTCAGAGGCCCAGAAAGTGGTGAAAGACCTCATTAAGGTGGTGGTGAAAATAGCAGTACTTTTCAGGCACAATCGATTCAATGATGAGGAGCTAAAGCTTGCCCAGAATTTCCAAAAGAAATTGCGCCAAGGAGCCATGACAGCCATCAGTTTCCACGAGGTACACAACATCTAACATACTTGAGCAGTATTTTTGAATTTATGTTCCATTAAATTAATTCAACGGTGTGAAACCTCCAACACTATATTGGCCAGTGTTTCAGTTTCATTGTACAAATATATATACACTGAAAGACTGGCCGATATAGTGTTGGAGGTTCTACTCCTCATTGTATATGGCCTAGTGGCCAATCTTCTCTGATTTTACATTCTGTAAGACCAGAGTGTGAATAAATACATTTTGCAATATTCTTAACATAATGGGAGACATTTCAGTGCTCAAAAGAGGACAAATTGTTTGTGTGCGCATTACTGGCTCATCTGTGACCAGGACTGCAAGTCTTTGTGGTGTATGCGAGAGCTACGGTATCCAAGGTAGTAACTGTGGACTTAAGAGGAAGCTGTCTGAAAACGATGTCCAGGTACTAACCAGGATTGTATCCAAAAAAACAAAACCACTGCTGCCCAACTCACTGAAGGGTTAAATGTGCACCTTGACTCTCCTGTTTCCACCAAAATTGTTTGTTGGGAACTGCACAGTCAATATTCATGACCGGGCTGCTATAGCCAAAACATTTGGTCACTCATGCCAATGTGAAATCTCAGTTTCATTAGTGCCAACAGTGCAAATCCTGGGCTGTGCAATGTGAGACATGTTCTCTGATGAGTCCACCCTCACTGTCTTGTCCATATTACATGTAGAATCTGTAAAACCCCCAAAGCAGTTGCTGCCTAGAGTGAAGCACGGGGGTGGTTAGGTGGATCCCTGCTAATGACTACCAAACCATTCTGGAGGACCATGTGCACCTAATGGTTTAGACATTGTCCCCTAAAGGGTGTGCTGTGTATTAGCATGATTAGGCATCAATCCACACAGCAAGACTTGTGGCAGAATGATTTGACAAACTGCTACGGGTGGCCGAAATGAGCTTTCTCCACAGGGTGGCTGAGCGAACCCTTAGAGATAGGGTGAGAAGCTCGGTCACTCTAGAAGAGCTCAGTGTAGAGCCGCTGCTCCTCCACATCGAGAGGGGTCAGCTGAGGTGGCTCGGGCATCTGTTCTGGATGCCATCCCGGGGAGGTGTTCTGGGCACGTCCCACTGGGCGGAGACCCAGGGGAAGACCTGGGACATGCTGGAGAGACTGATGCTGCGTCCGAAATCTCGGACTCAAAGCACTACTCCCTACCCCCTATGTTGGGGTTAGAGAGCAGAGCACTATATAGTGAGCTCACTAGCATAATAGAAGCCACTTTCGGACACTAGTCGATCGTCTCCTCGCGCCGTCTGATTACATCATCTGTCAGCTGGTGCCGAGCCGGCTCTGGGCTAAATAATTTTTTTAAAATAAATACATTACGCTATATTGAGCTTATTTCTCCAAAATTTAAAAACTAAAAGTGATTTCTGACCGTTTTTGTTATAATGCGCTACTCCACACGTGATTATAACTTATTTTTACGATCAGCGCAATGCATGATGGTATGTAGGGCTTAGGTAAGTGACCATCGGTTGTACACTACTTTTCAAAATGCATTCTGGGATACATTGAGTGGACTATATAGGGTATAATAATCATCACTATACATTCGGACAGCACTACAAAATGGCGAGCTCACTATTTAGTCCACTATATAGTGAGTAATGGGAGATTTCGGACGCAGCATATGTCTCCCGGCCGGCCTGGGAACACCTCGGTGTCCCCCCAGAAGAGCTGGAGGAAGTGTCTAGGGAAAGGGAAGTCTGGGCATCTCTGCTTAGACTGCTGCCCCACGACCCGGCCCTGGATAAGCGGAGGAAGATGGATGGATGGATTTGATGCCACTTTTGAGCCACTTTGAGCCAGAAAACGTTTTCCTCCAGCAGCATCACATAGTGACCTGGCCTTTGTTCTGAAAGAGGAATGGCTCAAAATCCCTCTGGCCACTCTGCAGGACTTATATCTGTCACTCCCAAGACTAAGTGGTGCCGCACTGGCCGCAAAAGTAGGCCCTACACCATACTAATAAATTTTGTGGTCTAAAACCCGGTGTTTAAGTTTCATTGTCCAAACCCTGTAATTGGCACTGAATAAGGTGGTAAAACAATTAAATGAACAATATAAAGTTTAGACTCTCCGGAAATGTAACATACATTGACCATTGACCACCAACATTCGGGAAATTAATATGATTACTTTTGGGTTAACAACCATCTGCATCTGAGAAATTATATGATTGTTTTGGGTGCCACCTTCTGGCTTAGGTTGACATAAGATAACACTTTCTCAGAGCTGCCAACTTTTGAGTTTAACTTGGCATGAGATTTCTCCGGGAGGGAGGGAAAATAGCCTATATTTGCAATAAAGCCGCCTTTAGTGCCTGTCTTTATAACAAAAACAGGCCGGTCACAGAACAGCGTCAGTGGCGTGAATCACAGAGCGTAGTTCATGAATGAGTTGAATGCGCTCGGACCCGATTTCGAAACCGCCTTCGCCGAACATATGAGATGTATAAACTAACATGAAGGTCTTTAGCTTTATATTTTGCCAATTAACTAAAAAACAAAACCATGATATTGCTTTTTGCCTTTATAAAACAGCACAAGAGTTTAAGAATAGGCATTCTGTTTGTGCTGGGTGTTTTAGAGAAACGTGTGCACTTTTGCTGCGAACACAGAGCAGCTTTTCCTGTGAGTGAGACTGGAAAACCCGTAGTGGATGCAATCGGAGTGATCACAGAATGCTTAGAGTGCAGAGAGGAATTGCCTTTGACTGGCAGCCCTGACTTTCTTTTACTGAAATTAAAGAATCAATTGATTGATTAGTTCATTATTTATTTGTCAATTGGTCATTAAGTGGCAAAAAATGTGCTTCCAGCTTTTTTAACAAATCAAGTGGTGCAGTTCTAAACAAAGCCATATTTGTAAGCAGTTTTGTACTTTATGCTCACTGAAGTCTCCTCTTTCCCTTTTCAGGTAGATTTCACATTTGACAAGGCGGTCATGTCAGGGATCCTGAAAGAAAGTAGGGACATGCTTCTGAAGCTTGTAAATACTCACCTCACAGCAAAATCCCACGGACGCATAAATCACGTCTTCAACCATTACGCTGACCCTGAGCTCCTCACCCAGCTTTACAACCCAGCCGGGCCCCTCAAACCTCACCTCACCAAAATCTGCAACGGGCTTAACAAACTGCTGGAGAACGAGACGTTATGAGGATGGTGATGCACTGACAGACTTTTTATAGGATTGGAATGGAGGGCCACCCGTGATCTCAAACTGCATTCAATGCAACCGAAAAGGCAGAACGTGACTGACTGACGGCATCGGATTTCAGTTCAACCTTTAAAACAGTGTTGCTGTGCCTTTAATGGATACTAGATCAGTGGCCTGATAAGTGTTAACAAAGCCACAACCACTGCCTGAGTGAGCTCAGATCAACAACAACTTTTTTTTTTAAGTTCTGAGACTCCAGCTGCATTGGATGGAGGTTTTCTAGACTACTTATTTTTTAATAATTATGTATAAACCACTGGGGTTCTGCCACTCTGCTGTTAATTAGAGCTCATTGTATTGTTCAACACTGTTTTTAACTGAATATTTACCTCCTGGGACAACATAACACAAACTCACAAACACGTTTTAGTCTCTTCACACTGCCATCTAGTGTTACCCTGTGGTTATGGCTATGATATACAAATCTGAGCTTGGCATTACACGTTCAGCAAATATATTTTGACATGAACATTTCTGAGGGGGATCTGCTGTGTTCTAAAATGGAACAACCACTAAATAAATATTTACTTACAGCCCTCACTCACTGCTTATTATGTAATTTGCATTCAGTATTGCAATACACTATACCATTCAAAAGCGTGTGGTCAGTACGTGTGGGTTTTCTTTTCTTTTTTTTTCTTTTTTTGGTTGTTTGTTTTTTAAAGAAAATATTATTTTAAATAAATGCTGCTCTTTTTTTTACTTTGTTCATCAAATAATCCAGGGAAAATGTATTACCGTTTCCTTGAGCACCAAGTCAGAACAATAGAATGATTATTGAATGATCATGTGACACTTAAGTCTGATCACTGCCTGCTTGCATTACATTTTACAATATATTAAAAATAGAAATGTTATTTTAAATTGTAATCATTTACACAACTTTAACTGTAAGCTACTATAATGCATTTGTATTGTAAATGTATTTGTAAATGTATGACTACATTTTGTTGTTTGGAACACATACATATTCATAATTCATAGTTACATTAACTGAATAAACATAATGTATGCTTTAGTTCCGTTACAACTTAAGGGCCATTTTCATGACACGTTTCATGTTTTCAACTAAAAATTTGAAATTTTTAAAACATTTTTTGCCCATTCCTTTACACAACAGCAGCATTTTGGGGGTCTGGAAAAGCAAACTTTTAAAAAGGGTTTTAAAGGGACAATGTGTAGGAATTTCTCCCATCTAGCGGTGAAAATGTATTTAGCATTTTAAGATCTATTTTGGACTTTTCTGGCAACAAGGATTTGTAATGCAGTTTTTTAAGGCCCCGTAGAAGTTTTTGTAAAAATAGATTGCGTCATAACACGTGACTCTCTGTCGCACAATACAGAAATTACCGTATAGACAGAAGTAGAAGCTTGCGCACAATCGAGAGGTACGTGGAGGCATAAAGTCAAGGGAGAAGCTCATAGAGAGTTGTAAACAAGCGGTAACTTCCCTGACTCTCTCTTGAAACCAACACGGAAGTGAATTAAACTGCAATTCATCTACTGACCACTTGAGGCAGGCTGCAGAAGAGAGTCAAATCTAGAAAAAAAATCAAGAAAAAAAATATGTTTACTGGTTTGAGCTTGCGCAGTACGCCTGGCGATCAGCTTTTAACAAGCTTCAATGTTCTCCACTGAAATCAATGGGGTCGCTCTGTCCATTTCTTTTACTGTCTATGGTAGTGACAAGAGGTGACGCGCTGCCAAGGTGGCGACGGCTGGCTCCGTCCACTTTAGGCTTCAAAAACACTCTTCAGAAATCTACCGGTGATCTACCGGTGATGTCACGGACACTACGTCCAATATTTTTTTACAGTCTATGGTTGTAAAGTTAAGCTCCTGCTGCTAGCTAATGGACAGCTAATACGATCTTCGGCTCTGCAAAATTCGGAAGGGAATGGTCTTGTTTGAGATGCACAAAATCTGCGCAGAACCGATCAGCGCGAGATGCATGCTGGTTAGAAATGTGTCCAAGTGCGGTCCGTCTTGCTCTGACGTTATGTTGACGTATGTCAAAAAACTCTCAGCGACCGCAAGGCGCACATGCCGGATTCTGCAGAATGGGTATGGGAAGCTCCTTGGACCGGCCACATGCATATAAAGATAATTAATTCTTCGTTTACGAGGATAAGTTCGATAATTGGCAGAGGTATTTGTACACCATTGAGAACAAATTTATTTATGAATAAAAATATTGATTTTAAATAATAAAATACATTAAAAAGTACACACAGTTCCTTTAAAGGGGAAGTTTTTGAAAAAGATATGCTACGGAATTTTTTTCCCATTTTAGTACATTGTTGTCATGTAAGCGTACCATTAGATCATTTACGTACGCTGATTACCACTCAAGATTTCAAAGACCAGGTTACAAGACCAAGATCAGTTTGTGTTTATGGCATTTAATCGGTTTCATATTACATTCACTGCAGTGCAAAACTATGCATTGAAAGATGCAGATTTCCAATGGCACATTCCCAAATACTTGTTCAATATTCTTTAAACTAGTACTTCCATCAATTACTTGTGAGGTAGTGTTAAATATCAATTAGCAAATTAACTATTTTTAAGCTACATTCCTGATTTCTTTTCCTCAAATGCCGTCCTTCACACCACACCTAAAACTGTCCACCATTACTTTGGTTACAGCAGAATTATAATTTACATTATTACTTTTAGGCATCAGGCTTGTGTTTTTACAGTGCTAATGTGTGTGCATGTCTAAAGCTGTAAGCCTTTTTATAAAAACAGGACTATTGCAAATCACTCCAACAATCACCACCACATTTTAAAGGCATGAAACCAAAAGAGGGAGCCAACTAAAACATTCTATTTATATATCTCTATATATAAAAAACAAAACAGAAAACAGTCAGAAGAGACCCTCACCAGAATAAAAGCCTACATCAGAGCTGGAAGAATTCATCCTCCCTATCCCTCAAATTCCTGGTATGTCTGGTGATGGTCATGGGAACAGCTCCCAATGTGGCCTGCTGGGAGGATACAGTGTTGGACTTCAGATTGCTGTGATGGAGTTGCTCCATAGTAGAGATCCTTTAAAATACAAAAGTTACATTTTTTGGTGATTTCATTAGTGGAAAATTTATGCTTTACAGATGAAAAAAAACTGATTCCTTACTAGTGGATAATGGCTTTTTGTTACTTTATGTTAATTACTTTAGGTGTAACCAGTTTAATGAATCAGCAGATGTTCATTGTAACTAAAACTTGCTGAATGACTCATTTGGCAGCAAACCAAACGATTGCAATAACTGAACTCTGAAACACCTTAACAATAATGTCAGCAGTCATAATTTCATTTTGACAACTTACTGTTTCTCTCCCTCCTGGCAGGTCTTCACAGCTGCTTGTTTTGACTGACTGATCAAGCTGTCTATTTTTTTTAGGTACTCCACCGGTGACAAATCAGCATTCGCTTCACATCTGCTGGAGTCTGTTTGGCTTTCGGGGGTCTCATTAGAAATCTCTGTGTGTGTTTGTGCAGGACTTGTCTCCTCCTCGGTCAATTCCACTCCATTAGTGAAAGACACAGACTCTGTCAGCAGTACAGGGATGAAGAGGGACTCCTTCAGGAATATTGAATCATTTGTGTACAGTCTATTTGCCCTTTTGATTTGCTCCATCTGTAAAGCAATAACAAGTTGTATTGATAATTATGTAATTATCAAAAAACACTAAACTTTCAAATGGTGAAAACCTTATTCCTCAAATACCTGATTTCTGGTTACTTACAGACACGCCATACTTCAGTGATAGTCCTTGCAAAGTTTCCCCGGGCTGAACTTTGTGCTCAATTCGCCTTTGTCTCACGGGTGATAATGAAGAAGACACCAGGCTGCCGTAGGACCGGGTGCGCTGGCCACGGAGGAGGCCGTGTGTCCCGGTCTGTGTCGCTGAGTGATCCGCTGACATGTCCAGAGCTCCAACGGGATCAATAGTTTAACGTAGCTAATAATTTCTTAAGAGGAACTTAAGCTGACCATCTGCGGCGGCTGCTGGACGCAAGACGGCAGGACTCATGACAGCTTCTGTTATTAGTCAAACTCTAGGGGAGAAATAAAGTTAACATAAACAATCCCCGACCGACCGACTACCGACTTACTTGTCACGCACTTTGAAACGTTTCAACAAGCGACGACATTACGAACCGCTATAAAGCATTTAACGCCATTTAACCGGTAGATACAGCACACGACTGAGAAATAATTATTCAGTCCTGCGTTGACTTACGTTCAGTCCCAGATAAGTTTGAACAGACTGTTAACGTGTTTCGATTAAATAGCAGCGGTGCCCCCAAAATTATCAATTCAAACAAAACATAAACCATATAACAGTTAACCCAAAGAGACATATACGGTAGCCTTTACATTCAAGGTTCTGACAATCATAAAACTTATTTGTTACAAGTCCTTAGCAGATTAGCTTAGCTTCTGTTGCCATGGCGTCGGCTAAATGTAAGATCCGCCCTTGTTGCACTCATTTTGGTGAATCGGTTCTTTCGGACAATAAATCGGTGATTCATCAGTTCTAATTTCGGACATGACAAAAACCGAATCAGCTCTGTTAAAGCCTTACATAGACATATACACAAAGCCTTAAAGAAAATATAGTTCACCCAAAAATTAAAATTATGTCATCGTTAATCACCATCGGATTCGTTACAAACATGAATTTCTTTCTTCTGCTGAACTCAAGAGTAAGATATTTTGTAACTTACAATGTTTGTAACCAAACAGTTGTGGAGCACCATTGATAGTACGGAGGGGAAAATACTATGGTCCCCGACAACTGTTTGGTTACAAACATTCTACAAAATATCTTGGAAGGGACAACTTTGGGGTGAGTAAACAACGATGACACACATAATATTCCTTATTGGTGAACTATCCCTTTAAGAACTGACTCATAAGAACGATTTTTCTATGTCACTACTACCCACAATTCCACAGACAAAAACAGGAAGGAAGGTGATGTTTTTAGCAAGACTGACTATCGGTAGGATAGACAGTAAAAGCATCGGTAACGTTAGTTGTAGAGAAATAAGAAAGTAACGTTAAATTACTTATAATTCCTAGAAGTATAAGACTAACGTTACAGGTCACCAAAACATGTCTTTCAAACGGGAGGGTGATGATCAAAGTCAATTAAACGTTCTGAAGGTATAATAAAAACAGGAAACTGACAAAGATGTGATATTTGCACATTTCCCTTTTAGTTTTCTCACTGTCTTTCTCTGTCTACCTTCTCTTACAAGAAACGACGCGTTGCAGATCTTCTGTAATTTTACTGTCAACGATGAAGCCCTTTTTCTGATGAAAAACAGGAGGTCAACTTTGCTCTATTGCTAATTGTTGGAATTGACGAGAAAATATGCAGGCTCTGGGGCATCGCACACATTGAGCATAGACAGTCATAACTCGGTCTTTTGTCACGCACTCCCGCCACACATTGTATTTCTCACGCAGAAAAACTATTTATCATATATTTAATATGCCGCAGCGCCCAAATTGTCTCTAGCCGCTTCACTCTCATCGTGGAACGCCAGCGCACACGTATCCCCTCTCGCAGCCTGTAGCGTTATAGGCCAATTCAAAAAAAGGAAAGGGCTACACAATTTTAGCCAATCAGAAAATGGCGCTCTGTATCTGGGTAAGACTTAACGCAACAACCAATAAATAAGCATTTCAAGGAATTGTTCCATGATTCTGCAACAACATCTATTCCAAAAGTTTCGTTCACCGCAAGGAAACGACTCTCCGAATATCACTGAGCAGAGTAAGTCATGAGATCTCCTGTTTCTAATGTTACAAACAAATTTACAAATTGTTTGACACAAACAAAGACAACTTGACTGCTGTAAGAAATCATATTTTATAATTATCCTGGCCATGGATGCATTAATCATTGCATATATGTCTTCAAAGATGTCAGGTAAAAGCAAACAAGCATCCTCTCATTGACCCCTAGAGGGAAGTTCCCTGAAAAGGCTAGGTTATTGAGGATTGCTGGCCAGAGAAGTGGCAAAGGGTACAGCCCATAGAGGAGGAGACAGTGCCATGTGTCATACATTTTCTGCAAGTCTCAGCAATTAATGACAAGACAAAAACACTAATATTAATATTATTAATGAAACACCCACATCCAACCCCCCCCCAACAACCAACAACACCCCATTGGGGCGGGGAAATGTCACTTTACCTGTTCAAACAAGAAGCCCTGAATTTACTATAACTGAATTTATCCCATTCACACAGTAATGTTTTTCCTCGTGTAGATACAGCTGCCTTGTGTGTTCTCACCGTCCTGTGTTTGACACTGTTGACATGCTCATGGTGCACAGGAAGGGAAAGCGACATCTTGAAGGTGAAACTCTACACATTTAATCAGCCTCTGTATAAACTGGCATTCAGCAAAGTCCTCTTTGTCTATTCATTTATAGGAATGAAATGGTTCTACGGCAAAAAGAACAAACTGCAACGTGAAATTGATAAAAGAAGGCATCAAGACTATGTCAAAGCAGAAGATGATGATCGACAGGTGTCTGAATGCTTTTTCTTTAATCAGTTTACAGTGTATCCTAAAGTCTATCCTTCTGTCTTATCCTTCTTGTATTTTGCTGATTTAATACAATTTTGTCAATGATTAGAGACCTAAAAATGGTGCGCAGTTAAACTTTAATTTAGTTAATTTTTATTTCCAAGTTTTCTTTTTTAATTCCCAGATTTTCAGTGTAGTCCCAGATTTCAGACCCTACATTACATTGTTTGCCCTCAGGAACCCTCCAGTTCAGCTCCTCTACTAAGCCAAACATGCAAAATTACCCATCATGCCTTACTTAGAACTGCTCCGTACAGTAGCTGCCACAGAAAGGCCAGGTAATGTCTGAGCTGAACCTTCTTTATGAACCTTCTGCTGTCATAGGTCAGTGTTTTTAGAGACTTCTCTAGTCTGTTTGTGTCTTTCTACTCTCTTTGACCTCAACCACGCTTCATATCTGATGAATTTTGCAACATCGACAACAATAAACTGAGTTGAGCTACAGTAAATGATGATACTATTGTCTTCTGTAGAGCTTATAGCTGAATTGAACTTATTTCTTAATTGATGAACTTTACAAAGTAATTGAACTGAACTGAATCAACATTAAATTGACTTGAGCTAATAAAGACACTAATGTCTTCTGTAGAGCTGCTTTACAGATGAATTTGTCTCGTCTTTATTGAAATCATAATGTTCCTGTTTATTATGGTGAAGCTGCTTTAAAACAATCTGTATTGTATAAAGTGCTAAAAGTGACTTGACAAATGTATCTTCATTTTGCACTTATTTTATCATTTTCTACATTCATGAAGTGAACAAACGAAATCGATCGGAATGTGGCCAAGAAGATGGAAATGATCAAATCAACAATATCAACTCTCATGACGTCCAGGAGCACTGGAAGTATTGACTCCATGTCAATAACTAGCACAACAGGTACAGCAAAAGTCTGTTTATGTTAAGGCAAGATACATTTTGTGCTTATAATTCCTTTTCATTTTCCATATGCATTGTGTTGCCATCTGTAGTGCATCACGGCCAGGCTGAAGGGAAAGGAACGACAAAGAAGGGGTCCAGCATTGTGACCTCCACTGATTGTGAACCTCTAACAGAGCAAAGACGTAGAGAACTGGACCACTACCTCAAATTAAAGAGGTATGGCAACACTTCCACACAATGGCTCACATTACTGTCTATAGAAGTGGGGCCAGTTGCTTAAACAGCCAAAGTGTTAAAATGTATCCCAATTCGTCATGTAACTGACTTAATGTTATGACCATTTGTAAAGTTTGAGGAAAATAAAATGACTAACTTGTAAGACTAGTCCAAGCATTTTATGCAAATGGAGTAATGTAAACATACAGTAGGTTTTCAAAATACATTTTAAGATCACAGTGAGATTATTTCAATCAATGTATGCTTCTTATTTATCCATATTAGGTGACCACTCTGTTTTTTACCTTTTTTCCCCTTTCTCCATTATTCCAGTTCAGGGTGGCTGCAGGACCGAAGTGGAAAATGGGTAAAAGATGAGAATGTCGAGTTTGACTCGGATGAAGAAGAACCGGCTCTGTTGCCTCCTGAATCTTCATAGCAGACTCTGCTGACACAGCTCCATACAATGCAGCAACTGCTTAAAAGGCAGCTTAAATTGTAACAATAATGTCATCGATAGTCAGCTCTCATATGACATCTTTATGTGTGAGCCACTTTATATACAATAAGGTTGAAACTTTAAGACATTCTTCTGGAAAAGAGTTTGTGCTGTTGCATTTAGCATTTTGCAAATTGTATTAGTACTGTGTACTTACCATCTGGTTTAATCAATTTTCTGATTCTGACCCAATAGAGGATGTTTTAGAAAATAAATCAAGTTAAGTCTTAGTTAGTCCCTCTCAGTCTGTTCAATCTCATGTGGTGTATTTTTACATACATCATTATCATTTTACTTTCCATGTGTGAATGTTGTTTGCATGATTGAATAAGTGGAAATCTGTTCCAAATCAAGAACAGAATGTGGAACGGCTGCTTCGTACTGTGGTTCCTTTGCCAAATGCCATCAGAGTGATCTTGGCAGAGTGGGACTACATTCTGCAGTAGACCTGGAAATTTAATCACCCACAGAAAGCGAAAATTTACTTTTGCGACTGCTGTACCTTTTTATAATTTCTTTGAAAACTGTACTTGTCAATTGGTGACACTTGGGAATCTTCGTAGCAGGATAGCAGCTGTTCCAAAGGGGAGCATAAATCTCCTTGAGGAAGGCGGTATATATTGGGAGCTTTGTAATTCAAAGCCATCAGCCAGGGTTTCATGACTGGGTGCTCTGCGTGTATAAATAGGTTATGTGTGGTGGCGGGGCCAGGAAGCACAGCCGTGGGATATTGAAAAGTGCCTTTTGGGTCATCATGCACAGGTTAATCATATAAAAGTTATGCAATGACTCGTGCATAATTTTATCTCAATCCTCTATTAATTTGATTACGCATAATCTAAATCTAATCTATATTGTAACAGAGTCCGGATCTTCAAATGTTAATGAAGCTGTTTTTTTACAGTGAGTCTGTTGAGAGCATCTGCTTTAAGAATGTACTGTAACTACATGTTTACACTTCCCACTTTTTGGAAAGATAAAAGTGGGAAAAGTTTTCACCACGGCTGCTTTTATTTGATCAAAAATTCAGGGAAGAACTGCAGGTTTCTATCTTAATATATTTTAAAATGCAATTTATTCCTGTGATGGCAAAGCTACATTTTAATTAAATTGCTCTAGTCTTCAGTGTGACATCACCCTTCAGAAATTATTTTAATATGCCGATTTGGTGCTCAAGCATTTTCTTATTATTATCAACATTGAACACAGTTGTGCAGCTTAATATTTTTATGGAAACAGAAATGTGTTACATGTTTTGAGGATTAACTGATAAGAAAGTTCAAACAAAAAAATCGTTTGCACCATTATAAATGCCTTTGCTGTCACTTTTGATCAATTTAATGCATGCTGATTTTTTTGTCAGAATTCTTTGATAAGAAAATTCAAAACAGTATTTATTTGCAATAAAATTTGCAAAAAAAATCTGTAACATGTAGAAATGTATTCACTGTCACCTGTGAACCATTTAATGTATCCTTGCTGAATATAATATTTTCTTAAAAAAATCTTACTGACCCCAAACTTGAACCGTATGCCAGTGCTTTGATAGAACAAACCTGAATTAAATTGATGCTTTTGTATATTTAATAAAACTTTGAAGTCTGATTAGACAATATAGATTGTAATATTTTATTTGAAATAGATTGTAATATTTTATTTGAAATATTTACAAAAACTTTGCCGGGAGCACCATGTTAGTAAAACTAGTGTCTTTTCAAGTTTACAAATTGAGGTATTAAAGAGCAGATCAATTTTATTAGATCAGAGCTTTTGATTTGATGAAATCCAAAAAAAGCAAAGAAGTCTTATCAAGCTGGCGATAATGATATCCACAATGGCCGAATGGTGAATGGTAAAGCGTTCTCAGGGTCATTGCTGTTGTGCTGTTGCTGAAGTGTCTGTAGGAGTCCAAGGGTACGCATGGAGAACTTTGATACCTCCTAGATGAACTAAACTCCATCTTCTTTTCAACTTACTCTCTGCTGACGAACTGAATATGGGGTGAATACAAATAAAATCAATGTAGAAATAATAATGAATAAAACAATGTTCCTGATTCAGCTGCAGACTGCAATATTTCAGAAAATAAGATGAGAACAGACTCACGGATGTCATTGTTTCTGGTGATGGCCATGGCGGCTCTTGCACGTGGGCCCTGCTGAGTGAAGTGATAGCCAATCTTTATGATGCTGGGGTTATTCTCCAACATGGATGCAATCTCCATCTCAACGGATCGCCCAGTTTCTGTCTCTGTAGGAGTGCGATGTGAACACTTTAGTTTTGCCGATTTAAACGAACATGCCATCAGATGTTAGGAGTATTTTAGCCTCTTACTTGGTTGTCGATCTTAATCTCAGTCAGGGTGGAGTTCTCTCTCAGTGCCTTGGCGATGGCCATCATGCCTTGTGCAGTAATGAAGTTGGACTCTGAATGTTGAGGCTCTGCAGGGTGGTGTTGGACTGTAACATCTCAGCTACAGCCTGATTCACAAGAACAGGATCAACTGATGTCGACTGACCATCATTTCCATAATACATACAGATGCAGACAGAATTGCAGCAATGTCTGTGTGGTGAGCAGTTTGGAGTCGATCTTTTTTTTAAATGTTTATATTCTTATGCTCACCAAGGCTTGAATCAAAAATACAGTAACATCATTAATATTGTGACATATCAAATATATATATATATATATATATATATATATATATATATATATATATATATATATATATATATAATTTATTCATGTGATGTCAACACTGAATTTTCAGCATCATTACTCCAGTCTTCAGTGTCACATGATCCTTCAGAATTCATTTTAATATGCTGATTAGCTGCTCAAGAAACATTTCTTATTATTATCAATGTTAAAAACAGTTGTGCTGCTTAATATTTTTGTGGAAACAGGGATGTTTTGAGGATTAACTGATGATTTGGAAGTTCAAATAAACAGCATTTATTTGAAAAAGAAATATTTTGTAACATTATAAATGCCTTTACTGTCACTTTTGATCAATTTAACGCATCCTTGTTGAAAAAAGTATTCACTATAAAAAAGAATCTGACTCTTTTGAATGGTTTACTGTACATGACTAAACTAATTGGTTACAATAAATTGTTCAAAAAGTTTTAACTTTTATTTACAGCATTTTAAAACTACAAAACTTTAAACAGACTAAGATTTTATTTGATTAAGACACACTTAAAAAAAAATTGAGATTGAAGCAAAGGAATGTGTGAATGATACAACATTAGAATTGCAGGCTTCAGGACTTACAAATGCCACAGGGTCATTACTGCGTGTCCCAGCGATGCTGAGGCTTTGCACATGTGTGTTGCTTTTCATAGCCTCAAAAATCTCTTTCAGGGTTGGGATGGGAAATGTCCTACATCAACATAAACACTCATTAATATCATCATTCCGCACAAGCAGATAAATGCATTAATTCTTATGATTAATTAGGTCATTAATCAGAAGTTTTCGAGAAAACAAATACTTAAAGTGTAAGTGAGCAATCTGTTTATAATATTAATGTCAGTTATGTCAAGTCTGTAATGTGATTATAATTATTCTTATTGAGTACTGTTAGCATGTTTACCGGGATGTTGTTGAGGTTGACCTCCTCCAGGCTGCTGTCATTTTTCTGGATGCATTGGAGAAGTGTTCTCCACATCTGTGTCATTTGGAGGCTCGTCAGGATAGATCTTATAAACATCTGGTTTCACCACACCTAAAAGAGAATTGACCAACCAGCTTATGATAGAGAAGTTCCTACTGTAAATATATATATTCCTAATGTGAGATTCAGTGAATTAAAAAAAAACTCACTATATAAAACTTTCAGTTGACATTAAATAGTTTATTGTTAAATGTGTTGTATGTATACGTACTGTTGATGCCTTCTGTGTTTGCAATCTTGCCAGTGGTGTTCAAGGCATCATAATATTGCTTGTTGCTCATGAGCGTGTACATCCCCAGGATGGCTGTTAGGATATAAGCATTTCATTAGTAATTTAAATATACAATACAAAATATACAGATTGTCATTAGTTTAAATACAATACTCTCAGAGTATTGTTATATGATGCCAGTGAATATATAAATATGTTTTAAATGTTTATGAAACATAAATTATGTTTTAAAATACAAACATAAATATATATATATATATATATATATATATATATATATATATATATATAGTACTCTGCAATACATTTATAACAATATAATACAATGTATTAATATTTAATATAAAATAAATACAAATTTAATACAATAATATGTTGAAGATTAAAAATGTAGAAATAATTTATATTTGATTTAATGATAAATGTATAAATAATCATTATAATTAATAATTTAATATTATATAATAATTCATCATTTTAAATACTTAATTTAAGTAATATTATTTAAAAAATGAAATAATAAGTATGTTTAATGTTTAATTCATGGAATAGCTTCTGAGAAACACTGGCACAAATCATTTAAACTGCACTGCAAAGAACTGTGTTGAACAGCAGGTGGCGCTGACTGAACCAGTAAACCCACTATTAGAGGGGCAATAGCAGATAAAAATTGAGATTGGGGGATAGACCAGACCTCACCTTTGTAATACCGCTCTGAATGCCATTTTCAGATACAATAGCCAGATTAAAATCACCAGCACAAAAAAGGGGTCAAAAATGTGTATATATATATATATATATATATATATATATATATATACATATATGTATATATATATATATATTCTGTGTGTGTGTGTTTTCTTTGAGGTCTGCCTATAATGTTGGTAAGATTTTTACATTGAAAAACATCCTAACATCCTAATTCATAAGTAATAGGCTCCATTTTGATGGGTCATGCCTCAACTTTCAATGTTCGCCATACATGTTTGAGCCAGAGTCATAAGAAAATATACAAATATGCTAAAGATATGTGTTTATCTCATTTATCTAATCTCATTTGCTAATGTGAAACATGTATGTGTATTATGCTTTAAAAGTCTTGGTTGTACCAAATAAAGTACTTGGAGTTACCACAACTTGCGGTGTTTAGTGTAAACTGAATTATGAATGAATGTACCATCGTTTATCGTACTGTTGTTCTTATATGGATCATTCATCATTTTCAGTCAAATGAAAGTAAAGAGAGTTCATATTAAACAATCTGTAACAGACAAAGCAATAGTGACACATGCTAAAAACACTGTTACTCACACTTGTGCTGTCGGATTCAATATAGTCACAGCATATATCATCTTTTATTTTCAGTCTCTCTGAAAAGCCTACGTTAAACTATGCTTTGTTAAAAAATACTAAATTAAACTAACAAACAGTGTTTTACTGATGCAATCTGTTAAAAAATTAAATTAAAAAATAAAGTTCATCATACGATTAGGATCACGAGAAAGGCAATGAAAAGACTGTTTTTTCACAACTTGGCACTGCAAAATGTCTTGTAATACTCAGAGTCATCCTCTTTAGTTTTGTTCCTGGAGTAATCCTATGTTTGTGTCTCTCTTGTATTTACTACTACATGACATGTGCAAATCAGTGGGCGGGGTTAAAGAGGCAATGATGTAGAAGTAGGTGTTGATTTGCTTTTGCAAAGACGGCCATACTGAGACAAAGTCGTTTAGGGAGCTTGGTTTGAGTAAAAGCTGTATTTGGAGTAAATTCTGAGTTTTGAAACTTTAAGGATATTTTTATAGTATAATGACCTCTTATATCTCAAAAGGTAAAAGAAAATTTGATTCCTCAATTCATGATCCCTTAAAGCTACACTGTGTAACTCTTTTAGTTTATTCTTAGCTAAAAACATTAATGTATTAATGTATATTTACTTCGTTCAAGTAATAAAGTATTCTCGTGAGTGTATAATATGCCGTTGAAAATACATACGGGTAAGGGGTTCTAATGTCGGCTCCCATGTTGCCCCTCCATCTTGAAAGTACATTAGCCAAAGAGGGACATACCCATTAATTCAAGCTTCGCCTTTCGCGTTTACGTTTGAGTTAACACTCATGGACGAGGTCGAACTGGAAGCCATGTAAATCCTGGACTACATTGGCCACCGTAGGAGTTAAAACGAAAATCGGAATTGAAAGGAACAGAAACTAATATTCACTGGATGGTCATATACCTTTTCACCGCTAGATGGGGGTAAAAATCACACAGTGTAGCTTTAAAGCAATATCAAGCAACTTTTCCTCTGCGGTCACCCTACAGGTTGGAAGCGGAATTGTCCATTACTGCTGTCGATAAGTAATTTAGCCTTCCGCGTCCTACTGTCACACGCACACGTACGCACATGCTCTCTATTTATCCAGCACCGGCTTTGGAATCATGATGACAATTCAAATGTTACCCGGCTGCTGGGTATCTTACATGTAGTTGTAGTCTACTGTCGAGTGCGCTCTCCACCTATCGGCAATTGTAACGCTTGCCGTAAAGCAAATCAAATTTTTGGTTTTCTTACGTTATGTCTCATTCGGACTACAGAAACACAACCTGATCTGGCAATCTTACATAGCGTGGATATATCCATAGGACCACAAAGCATTGCATAAGTGCATTTCACCTGTGTCACGACTTGATGAACCACTAAAATGATTTTGAAAACATTATTTTAAGGTAAAAAATCTTACTTAGAGTTTGCTTTAAGAAATGGAATATTACAGCTATCTGTATCTGTACAATTTCTAGTTAGCTGCATCTCAGCAAAAGCAGACTCATCCATAAAATCACCAAAGGCTATTGACAGTTTAATCCTGAACTGGACGTTTTCCAGATTTAAAACTGTGTTCTGAATGAGGGGCTCTGCAGGATAATCTGCACCCAGTGACACGCTCCAAAACTCGTGTGTGCAACGTCCACAACTTTAAATACCCTTAAGGGCAAAGGATTATTGTTATGTGCACACATCCCAGCACAAGGACATTAGACTACTGACCGGTTTCCATCACTTTAGTATGTTACATTAAGACGAATGTTATGTTGCACTTTTAATAGGAACGGTAAAATATCTAACATTTATGTTTGGTTAAATACTGCAAACTAGTGTTTCTAGCCTACAACGACTTGCAGCTAAACAGTTTCACTCTATCTCTGCACATGTTGAGTAGTTGGTCATTGGTCATTTTATTTTGGTGAGCTGCTGAGCTTGGGAAAATAGATACTGCGAGGTATAATTCAGTGCATGACCTACTACATTCATAGTTCCACATACAAGTCAGCTAGGCTGGTTCTTTTACATATATTCAAAAACAAATTGTCATATGAGACACTGATAGTACAAATAGAGCAGATGAAATTAGAAAGTGTTTGATTGACAAATGTAATGGATATATGATCAGCTGTTTACAATAGAAGACTAGTCCTTGGTCAAGGATCCAAATTTGGATTCCAGTCAGAGCCGTTACAGGACATTACAGGTTATAAAGCGAGTGACTGAGTTTTAGAAGAGTTGTAATGCAAATCTTTTGAGCACTCTGGACCGGATATCATAAGTTGTCTTATGTCATGTGAATAGAAACAACAGGAACAGAGCCGTAATGCGTGTGATGCCCACCTGCAATGTCACACATTTCAGCATCTGTTGCATTCCTCAATGCTTCCTCCAGCTCAGGTTCCAGAGTGATCTGTTCCTCCGCAGGGATTTGTCCTGACCCTGCTTTAGGGACAAAGGCTTTACCTACAGAAAACAGAGAGAAAGAGAAATGCTCACTATACTAATTTACAGATGAAATAAGAATGAACATAAACAAACAAACTGATAATGAAATCACAATTAGAAAATGATACAAACTTACAATAAATAATAATTTAAAACTGATTAAGAAGCTGCATTTATTCTCTATGCACGTGTCAGTTTGAGTATCTCAAAGCATGTGTGTTTACTAAGTTATGTTAACTGTTACTATAAGTCCAATGGTGGTGGTACCTCTCTTCTCCCCTGTAAAGGGTACCAGGTCATCTCTGTCCTGGTGTTCAATGGCCTCCTTCTCCAGGTAATCCATCAGGGCGAATCGATCAAAGGGGCCTGTGGGACTTTTCTTGGTCTGGTCACGCTGTCGGAAACCGGCTGGGAGCATGGCATTCTGAAAGGTCCAGAGAAGTGTGTGATTTTTAAAGCTACTATATCATTGTTACTCTCCTGCATGTGTGTGCTGTTTACAAATGAAGTGTGCTCCTGTAGAATTTTGAGTTTTAACTTCAATAAAAAGGTTTGTTTAATAATTAAATTTAACCCTTTGTGTATGTAAAACTAAAAAGTTTGAAATAATTTTTGCAACCAGAAATCCCCTATTCACATATCTGAATTTGACCGGTGAATCCTTACAGAATCATTTGTTTTGAACAGAAAATTTGGTCATCATCTACTCACCCCTATGTCATTACAAACTCGCAGGCTTTTTTTTTCAGTGGGACATAACATATTTTCAAAATGTCAAAGCTGCTATTTTTAGTTAAAACATAAATGCATGGTGATCATTATCAAATTCAGCAGCAATTATGCTTATTTATTTTGATCTTTTTGGCCAGGTCACCATTGTAAATGAGAATGTGTTCTCAATGCGCTCACCTGGTTAAATAAAGGTTTTATTATTATTATTATCTCTGGAATACTTGACTCTGATTGGTCAAACAATCTATTCATCGGTCACATATTTCCAAAATTTGCGGTTGCACATAGCATCGCTTTATATCAGACCATTGTTCTGCTGAAACAGTGCTACTTTCATGTCTCTCGTATCACACTGCGGGTCTTTTTTTCCCTTGTTTTATGCAAAGCAACTAGTGCAATCTTGTGTCTCGAGGTCACCTTGTCTAGGTTTTGTTTGCGAAAAAGACTGGATGACTGGACATTACCTCTTTCTTACTTATTTGTTTGTTTCGTTTGTTCATTCAGCCCCTCGGTTGCATTTTTGTTTGTTAATTTATTCGTTCATTTATTTGTTTATTGATTTAAATTTGTTTTGGGGGCTAATCTCAACTCACTTAGAAATGCTAATTTTTTGCAGCAAAGCCATATAATTGGACCATTTTTAGAGCTTTCCCACATAGAGACTTTGTGCAATCGAAAGACTCCATGGGTGTTTAAGGTTCTTCATGGAACCATCAATGCCAGTAAAAATCTTTATTTGCATGAGCCCATGAACATCTCAGCAAACAAATTTAGGTTCTAACATTTGTTTTTGGTTCCCAGAACGTTCCTAGAACTTTCCCTTAAGGTTAGGGGAACGTTCCCGGAATGTTCTCCTTACATTATAAAAATGGATCCTGAAAGTAACCTACATGGAATGTTCCTATGATATCTTGTTTGGTTCCCAAAAAATAACCTCATGGAACCATTCAGGAACATTAGGGGAACTTTCTGTGTTTGCTGGGATGGCACTACCAAATTGTTGAAAAACAGTGGGGATTTTCTCTTTGGTTATATGTTTTCTCATCTCGTCTACAACTTATGTCACCTTGCAAACAGTTGCATGTGGGAAAACCTTTTAATTGCTTATACAAAAGGTCTATAATGTCCTCAAAGCATAGCCATGATTTAAAGAGTAGCACAGCACAGTACCTCAGGGTCCATCTCCTGTAGTTCATACTCCAGCTTCTCCAGCTCCTCTGCGCTGAGGCCCTTGAGGATGGCATCCTCGTCAATGTCCCGGGGATCGCTCTTAGACATGCTTGATGCTTGTTGGTACTCTCAATTCACACACCTCGCCCAGAGACAGCGGGCCCTGAGAGAGAGATAAAAGTTTAAGCCAGAAACTTGCACAAAAACCAACTAGTTTTAATATATTTGGCTTGCAAATTAGGCACAATAATGGCTGCTTGCTTTATTCAGTCCCTCAAAGCTTTCTGTAGAAGTTGAGAATGAATGGGAAAACCTGATTTCCAGTCCAAGTCACTTTTTCAGCCTGGCCAAAAGAGCCAGACACTGAAAGTCCACATTTGGGAACTGCTTACATTGTTTAATGCCACAAAGCCCAGCTGAATTAAAAGGACAAGGCTAGCATTTGTGTACAGGAAGAGCTTTTGGGGGTCTGAGGGTATAGTGTACTTGGGAACAGAGATATGCCTTTCTGACAACGCCATCTAAGATCATATGGGACGTGAGGAAAGAACTCACAGCTTTTTGATTCCAAGGCACAGAGACAGAGAGAATCTTGTCTATTTTTAGTCTCTCGACAGTAACGCTTGGGTTTTGGGTTACAGTAAGGAGAAGGAGGTTAGAGCTGAGGAGTTATCACTGGCTCACACTCATGTGAAGGTGGCCGCCTGTTAAACAGGCTGATAGAGTCATGGGCTAGTCAACAGTTTCAGACCACCACACCCAAACAAGATCTGCAACACAAACTACAAACAATACAGACTAACATGTTGTTGTGTAACAGACGTAAACTCAGATACAGATACAATTTATTTGTCTTAACTTAAAAAAATAGCTAAAGCTCTCCAAAAATGTTTGATTGTAATCTTTCAAATACTTTTGATATGTAAATATTTCAAATCAAATAACTTTTGAATCAATGTTTACAGTCATGTAAAACCATTTGGAGAGACCAACGAGGTCATGATCTAAATATATGCTAATGAACATTACTGCTAAATTTCACACAATGGATCACACAGATCTGTTACGTTCCACACTTTCATGAACACACAGTCCTATGCTTGCTACATAATGAAATAAATATAGTAAAGTAATGAGCAGATTAGTTAGTGATGGCTAATGTTATATTATGGGAAGAATCTAAAAAAACAAACTTGTGTTTGTGTTTTTGGGTGTGTATTTGTGGTTGTCTGTCTATCAGAGGTGTTAGACCAGAGTAGCATGGCTCTAATTTGTAAAGCCAGTGACACAAACACAGGATCAGAAAGCTAAAAACAGAAAACAAAAACAAAATATTGTAGAAATCAATCAATCCGCCACATGTGATACGTTTACTGAATCATGTAGTACTAGTTTAAAAATCATTACATCACAAAACCCAGTCCTCACACCATTTTCAGATAGCTACTTGTCTAAATTAATTAAATAATTGACTTGTCTTTAGCAGGACTAACAATAAAGGCTCTATGCTAGTACTGAACATATTAAATTGTACCTATTCTACCAAAGCACTTTACAGATAAATTTCTCTGAATTGATATATCTAACTAACTTATGATCTCAGTTTTAAACAAAGGTTAATGACATTAACTATCTTCAAATTCTAAATGACATTGCCCTCAGAAATGGACAATGCGTCTGACACCAGTCTTTCAGGAACATGTCAGTCTGCAAGATTGACAGCTCAGGGATTATAAATAGCTATTAACTATTGTCTCTTCAGTCTTACAATAAACATACAGGCCAAAATGCCTTCTGTTGACCAGGTGTCATCGAGAAGTTGTGCAAGAGAAATAAGCGGCTGTCTGCCTGTTCCGCACACCTGTTCTCTCAACTCTTAAGTGACACCCACTCAAGCAAGCCTAAATAATATTAGCCTGAGTTTCACCTGTTCAGGCTCGCTGGTTGTGAAGAGGGTTTTTAAAATTAGTCCTTCAACATGGAATCCTTGTTATTTCACTGTTGCAAGGCAGCAGCCAACATTTGACATTTCCAACGGAGAAAATATTGATTTAATTCAATTTTACTTTTAGTTGGTAAAGTAACTGTTCTGTTGAATTCATATGCGTGTTACAGATATCCTTTTAAAGATGTTGTAATTTAGAGTACAAACTATAATGATTCAACTGCAAATCAAACAAAGGGCATGTTTGTTGAACTGTTTAAGTGATTAAACTCATGCAAAAAGACAGACAAAAAAAAATATTGACAGAACTAAACATTAAAATAAAGGTTTTTTGTTTTGTTTTTTGCAGCTATGCCATAGAAGAACATTTCAGTGAACAATTCTCCAACGGACCAGTTTTTTTCTATAGTGTTAGAACTTTTTTTTTTAAATCTAAGAACTTTGTATGCAGTGGAAAGTGTATGTGGATATTAAAGGTTCTTTAAGGAACCTTTGTTTTTAGGAATGTTTGCAGAACTTCCAAACTCTTGAAATTAAAATTCTATATTAGCATCCATGGAAACTTCCCATTGCACAAAAGGTTGAAAAAGGTTAAAATCTTCACACCATGAAATTATTATTATTTTTTTTTTTAATTATTTTAAGAACTGTTCACTGAAAGGATCTTTAGAAAACAGAATGGTTCGTCAATTGAACTGCAATAAAAAACGTGTTTTGGAACCTTTATTTTTGTCCTTCTAGTTCTATTTTTTTTTCTAGTACAACATGGCAAATAACTTTAAATCTGTCCTTCAAACTGACTAAAGACATCTCCAAAAGCAACCTGACTCTTTTGACTGCTCTCCTTCCAGAAGCCACAAAGTTATTATCGTCCATATGACAAAAACCTTGGTTCGAGTCTCAGAAACCCAATTCCCCCTTTGGTGCTTCAAAAGGACACACAACAAATATTGGGCACTGACACATCAGATACATATCATCCTCCAGAAAAAGTGTCCAGAACTCTTCTGACATGCAGCAAACAACCTTCTTATTCAGATTCATAGTTTATTCATAGACTTTTATTGGGAGCATTTTCCAGCGGACACACAGCTCATAAGACTTCACACTATTTGTAGGTTGACTTCACCAAGTCTAACCACCCAAGTGTAAAATTCCAAATCAACCTCAGATTAATTTTAGCTTCACAAGTCAGCTACTTCCAGCTGCATAAATCCTCTACGCTTGCAAAGCTAGTGTGCAGTAGCACTGCCGGCTGGGCAAATAATGGCTGTTTTAAAAACAAAAAAATATATCTCAGAAAATTATATTACATTAAAAAAGACTGACATTTTCAGTAAAAAAAAGATTGTTTTGATAAAACCTCATATCAACAGGTGCATGCAGGGAGACCCTGGAAAACACAAAGCCTTACTCTAATATAAAAATATAAATTAACACAAGTAATCTAACTACATCTATAGTGTCTAACTACTCTGATACTCCAATAATAATACACCACCAACCACTCACTAAGGCCTATCCATTCATTGATTGCTTAAACGCAATAATAATTCATGCAATTAAAAAATGAATGCAACAATGCATTTATTTTATACAGAAATATCCATAAAAATACAAGCTAATGAAGTTTAAAAGCTTATAAATGTGTTTCTGTTGCTAGAAGAGACAGAACCAGATTACCTACCCTCACTAGGACTCAGAGCTGCTGTGATCAGTACAGACACTGTATGTTTGAAATCAGAGAATAGCCCCTCCCTCCACGGTAGTCTTTTCCCCCATAAGCCCTCCCTTCTTCGCTGTCTGCCCCCCATAACTCGCCTGCTCTCTGTGTGTAGCGGAGACAGGGATACGGGTTACTGCTTCATGAGGTCAGCATTTCATTATTTTGGCTTTGGGAGATTAGTGACTATGAGAGAGAGAGAGAGAGAGAGAGAGAGAGAGAGAGAGAGAGAGAGAGAGAGAGAGAGAGAGAGAGAGAGAGAGAGAGAGAGAGAGAGAGAGAGAGAGAGAGAGTTCATGTAGTTATCTGTTTCATTAACTCAGGTTTACTCCTTAAAAGTGTTTCAATTTGATAGATGGCACTGACCTCTAGGGTATAGACGCGGTATTGCAATTAAGTGAGACCCGAAATTTGAAGATCAGATATCTCTGTTCACATTTTTTCCGAAGTTTATACATTGGCTGTAGTGAGAAGTCGGTTCTCTACAACATAAACACATTTTAATAGATGGCCCAATTTTTGATTATTATAAAAATAACAATGACATTCAATAGGCTACAGGACAGCAATCATTACTGCTGTTTTACTAATATGAATACATTATAAATACATTTCACCACATAATCACATTAAAAAGTGCATTTAAAAAATAAATAAAGCATAAAGCCGTTGTGCAGAAGCTACACATTCCATACATCAATGAAGCTTATTCCACTTACAAATACTCTGGCTGCATGTCACCATGGATGGATGGATGGATGGATGGATGGATGGATGGATGGATGGATGGATGGATGGATGGATGGATGGATGGATGGATGGATGGATGGATGGATGGATGGATGGATGAACGGCTGCATGTCACCAAAGAACACATGATGGATGGATGGATGGATGGATGGATGGATGGATGGATGGATGGATGGATGGATGGATGGACGGCTGCATGTCACGGAAAGAACACATGGATGGATGGATGGATGGATGGATGGATGGATGGATGGATGGATGGATGGATGGATGGATGGATGGATGGATGGATGGATGGATGGATGGATGGATAGATGGATAGATGGATAGATGGATAGATGGATAGATGGATAGATAGATAGATAGATAGATAGATAGATAGATAGATAGATAGAGATAGATAGATAGATAGATAGATAGATAGATAGATAGATAGATAGATAGATAGATAGAATATTCTGTATTTTTCTACATCCCTTGTTTAATAATGATCTTCTGCCGCAGATTCTTTGCATTGGTATCGGCTGGAGTCGCTGTGCCTGTGCAGGGCAGGCCGTGGGCAGTCACATACTTTTTATAAGCCTCCCGGATTATCCTAAAGGCTTGTACATTAGCGTATGGTATGTCCGTGATGGGGTCTCTGTAAAGTGCAGGCTTATGGGTAACAGGGCAGACCTCCTGGGCACAGGAATTCGAGGAGCTGGGGACTGGGGAAAGAAACGCAGGAAAGATTCATCATCACTGAATGTGATGTAGCGTGCGGGAGCATTTGGCAGGGTTCACAGCAGCTGTGTTAGTGGACAGGACACTAGGTGGGGCAGCAAGGGTTGATACTGACTGGGAAAGAGCTTGTGGAAGGTAAGGGCCTGGATTCTGCAGGCATCTTGGTCCAAACTGTTAATAAAAAATGTAAAGACATAAGAGATATAAAGATAAAAAGGTGCATCCATTTTTTCTCATACCATATTTTTAGAATTTAGAATGTGCATAGGAAAATGAATTGTAGTTCTCCCTTGGAAATAAAAATAAAAAAATTCCATAACAAAGATGTCTGAATTTATTTTTTCGCTAATTTCATAAATAATTACTATAAATGAATTATAATCAGGGATGTAGTGGAGGCTAAACCCACCTCCAAAGTGCGTTTATCCAACTATCAATTGCGTTTATCCACCTAAATGTCCTGTAGTAGTTCCTAAGACATTTTAAATTAAGCTTATGTCGTTTTAGTTTCATATTGTTAATTATTAGTTTCATAGGTTGTTGAACCTAAGACGAACTCTTTCATATTGCGCCCGCATCACTGTTGTTGTTGACTATTACTGACGGTAGCACTTGTTGACGCTTGCGCAAGCCTCTCGAGCAGAAATCTACACGAGCGCAGGACACACTCACACACACCCAGTTAACAACATACTGCCTATAAAATCTAAATGTGGAGTTTTTATATGTTTAACATATGTTAAGCAACCTCATTTATTTTTCCTGAACACCATCACGATTGAAAATGTGACATTGATTTCCTACAACAGTTCAATAAACAATTACAATTAAATCACTTACATTTTAGATGCAATATTGCTTGTTTTTGTTCTGTTTCAGCAGCGAAAATAGTTCCAAACAAAAATCACAGCAGAACCACGGCGCATCTCACAGGCACACTCAACTTGTTTTCATTACTGAATGACTCAGCCGTTTGAACGAATCGTTTGAATGAAAGAATCAATGACTCACTCATTAAGACGGTCGCCTGCCGCCACCTACTGGTGGTTTAGTGTTAAATGTTTAAAAGTAGCATCATTCTTTCCAACTTTTCTTATAAATAAATTTAAATCAATTTCATAACATTATTTTATGCAATTGTAATTTTTCAGTGTAAATGATTTAATTTGATCAGCCCCTCAGGGTAACAGCACTATAGTGTCTTATTAGAATTTATTGATCAAATTTAGGAATTTAAAATGAAAGATGAAGCATACATTTAATTATATTGGGGGAGGGTATGCCCTTTAAAGGTGCAGATGCTATTAATATGGTGATTTAAATATCAAAGCTGATTGAACACTGATGAGAATATTGTTTCAAAAATAAATTTACAGACAAAATAAAAATAAAAAATCTGAACAAGCAACTTTTTTACTTGGAATGGCAGTTTTACTTGAGCGTATGAAAAGGCTTGATGTTAAGCCCTCCCTATATAGCAATGTTATCAGGAGATACACATACACCGGTAGGCAGTGGCCCACCTTACCTGGTGACCACGTCGTGGTCCACCAGAATTTATAGTTTACCCACCTCTTTTTTACCACTACACCTCTGATTATAATTAAGAGTATAATTTATTGCTGATAGAATGATGTATGATATAGTACATCCCTTTTTAAAAGTTGTTTTTCTTTTTGTGTTTTGATTGTTCATTCTAGAATTTCTATTTCTATTATACTTTAAGCATGTTTAACATGTTTGTTTAAAGAGTAACTAAACACTTAGCCAACTTTTTTTAGTTAATGATCTGTAAGAATGGATCTTTATTAATACCAGTCATTGATTCGAGTAGCTTTTTTGACATTTGTTTATAAAGTGTTCTATTTCTACAATATATGGTGTAAAATGTCTTAGTGCTGCCCTCTTCAGGTTGAACGGTGGCTACTGCAGTTGAATTTTCCTATTGGATGTTCCGCACTTCGTGACGTATCGCAGGTTTCAGCTTACCATGCGAGCTACGCCCATGGCAGTATAAAAACCATACTTGTGTCGTCAAAACCACTGTAGGGAGTCAGGAATTGGAATTGTGAGTATTGAGAACGATCAGGATAGAGTGTTTTAGCATCTATTTCGTCCCCTCTATCTCCGCTGGGTCTGCCCACTTTTTCAGCATTTTCAAATATTGCCAGTGGGTGGAGTCAGGCTGTGACCAGGGGTTTAGTTACCCTTTAAATATAAAAAAGATTAAAGCTACACTGTGTGATTTTTACCCCCATCTAGTGGTGAAAAGGTATATGACCATCCAGTGAATATTAGTTTCTGTTCCTCTCAATTCCAATTTCGTTTGAACTCCTAACGGTGGCCAATGTAGTCCAAGACTAACATGGCTTCCAGTTCAACCTCGTCCATGAGTGTTAACTCAAATGTAAACGCGAAAAAGAGAAGCTTGAATTAACGATTATGTCCCTCTTTGGCTAATGTACTTTCAAGATGGAGGGGTAACATGGCGACAGGCATTAGAACCCCTTACCCGTATGTATTTTCAATGCCATATTATACACTCACGAGAATACTTTATTACTTGAACAAAGTAAGTACACATTGATGAGCACATATATTTTTGAAAGAACTAAGTGTTTTTAGCTAAGAATAAACTAAAAGAGTTACACAGTGTAGCTTTAACACATGTAGAACTCAACAGTAATTTTGAGAAATAATGTCTGTTAATAATGAAATGTATGTACACATTAAATGCCGAAAAAATAACACTATCACCTTAAATAATAACCAAAAATTAAAGGTATTTTTAGGTCAAATTAATGAATGAAAGTATTCGTAAACATAAGAGCACTAAGAGTAAACATACTTTATCAGCCCAGTTTTAAGTGCCAGGCAATAGAAAGATTAGATCGATCTTAGATCAAATATACGCCACACCTATGATAATATCTAAGTCTAAAGTTGTAATTGAGTAAGTAGTAAAGTAAAAAAGAGTCAAAAGCAAAAGAAGTATGCATAAAGACATTCTGAAAGACATGAGGAACCAGAAGTACCCCTCTACATCCACGTTTTCCTCTTTAAGAGTGACGTCCAACACCAAGGGCATGAGCACTGAGCTAGATCTGGATAACAGAACCCACACACTGACGCTTCATATGAACCTGTCGTTTCTTGTCTGCCTCCAAACGCTCATAGTTTTCTGCAAAAAAAAAATTCACAAACAGCTATGACGACATTCATAGCTGACAGACAGAACAATTTTTAAAAGTATCAGTTATCAAATCCTCACCCAGCGATCGAAGGTTAATCTCAGCTGTGACCTTGGCTTCTGCCAAAAGTTCTGCCTGGGTCAAAGGTCGCTCATGTCTCAGTACCCTTCCTTCGACGTGGAGCAACCTGCCTCTCCTGCAGCCTCAGGTACGTCAGCCGTGTGTGTTCGGTCGTGGACTGACGAACAGACTTCCTGTCTAAGGCAAAAGCTGACTCATCAGATATTGATTTGGATTTGTTTACTAACATTCACTCTGTCTATTACCTCCAACAGTTTATGATGTCGTAGACACGTGAGCAAATTGTTGGCTTTCCTGGAAGGATGTAAAAACGACTCATTGATAACTTATTGATGGATTTTTTTTATCTTTAGTAGCCAACAAACACATTTTATTGCACTGGAAATCAACTAATTCACATGAAGCAAAACAATGACTACATTGATGCTGTTTTGTTTATGTTTTATGAGTTTAGATGAAATATGCAATCAGGCTCGTAAATGTTTTATTGTTTTGGAAAACATCTGTTATCACTAACATCTACTCACTTCCTGTTGAATAATGTTGTTATGATAATGTTTGCTCTCTTTACAGAAACCTATTTTATGGCAGGCTAGTCACTTCTGAAGATTGAGTGAAGGTTAAATGAGGGTAAATCTGTAAAAGAAAAGTACTGTTTGTATATCACGCATAAAAATAAATAAAAATCGTCAAATTTCAAGCATTCAAAACCACCTTTAAAGGGGTCATTAACTGGCTTTTTAAATGTTTTTATTTTGTTGTCTGAGGTCAACTTATGACGTTCGCTTGGTTTTTACATTCAAAAACATAAAAATGAATAAGTTATGGGCTATTTTCTTCCCTAGTTTTCAGCCTACTTGAAAAATGCTTGGATTTTATGGGCGTATCGCATTGAAGATTAGGAAGTAAACGCCCACTGCTGTGAGTGGATAACAGTTTTGCATATTATAATGAGCTTCAACTCTGTTGTCGGTTTCAGGTCTGTGCACGTGGGGGAATTTGTTTTGAAAACCACTGTTGTAAAATGGCAACCGGAATGATTCGCCCATACATGTTTGACCCAGAGTCCGATCCCGAATCGCAGGACAATGAACCAACAGCACCTTCGAATACAACGGATACTTGTAGACACATACACATAATTATTAGATATCAAACGATCTGTAACAATGCAATGCTAGCCGAGTAGATTATTATTTCTAAAATAAAAATATTACTCACATAAGTGTGTTGCACCACTCCTGTTGGATCCAATATAGAAGGTACAGCGCCTTTTTAATCTTAATCGGTCTGCAAATCCAGCCTTGAACTGGTCTTGTTCACAAAACAATCCTCAGTGAAATGAAGCGAACATACGGATAATGTTTTACACTCATCAGCTGGAACGTCATTAAAAACAAATTTTAACCAGGCATTCCTAATATTGGAATCCAGAGGAAGCTTATGCAGCGACTGTCTTCTCCACAGCCAGGCACGGCACAACATTTTGTCAACGGAATGTTTATTGCTGGTAGCTCGCTCCGGTTTGTCATCACGAGGTATGCTTTTGTTTACCTTATGCGTGAATGCGTGAATCGGTGGGCGGGGCTAAAACCGGCCGTGTTGAAGTAGGCGTTGATGAGCGGGTGGGGTTTCTTCGTCTTTGACGTCATACTTCCACAATTTCAAAAACGAGACGTTTGTTGAGGCTGGCGTCAATAAAAGCTTTTATTGGACTAACAAGGTCATTTTCAGTTCTGAAACTTACAGGATATTCTTATAATATGATGACCTCTTAGATGTCAAAAGCTCAAGGAAAATTTGATTTCTTAGTTCATCACCCCTTTAACAGTTCACACAATGCAACAAAAATGTATCAATCTGATTAATTGAACTGAAGTGACTAAGTTCTTTCTATTAAAGGGAAGAACAAATGAAAATATTATAGAAAATACTTGATCATTAAAAAAGGTTGGCTATGTATGTTCGGTTACGTCACTTGTGCATGCATGAACAAAGTGAAAGACTCACTCTTGCTGATGTCCTCCTGTAGTTCAGGGGGGTTGTATTTGTCAATCTTTGTCTTGTCTGTCCTCCTAGGCAGTTCAGCCAGTTTACGTTGTTTTGGTTTCGGCCGCACCACTTTAACGGGCTCCTATACAAACACAAGGATCTGGGATTAAAAATGAACATTTTGTCATTATTTACTTTAGGTACAGAATGTACTGGTCACTCTTTTCCATACAATGTCTAGCTTTATGCTAACACTCATGTGCATTATATTCCCAGTCATCTGAATAACTCTCATATACCTTATAGGCTTTGGTCACCACTCTGCTCTTCCGACGTGGCCCGTCCTCCTCCTGCTCGCTGTCAGGTTCATCCCCTTCATCAATGTCAAAGTCACTGTCCACCTCATCTTCTGTTTCAGACCGGTCACCCTTATACTCTTTCATCACCTGATTCCTACACAAATCAAGTTTTGAAGATGAGACTCTAAACAGGTGCAAATGACTTCATGTTACTGCATAGATTATGTTCAATTGGAATAATTTATCTCAATATCTAATTTTTTATTTGTATTAAATGAATTAACCATCAATGTAAGCATCTGAACACTGATGTAATATCAGCCCAATTATGGTGTTTCATTTTTAAAAGCTTTTGTGAAAAGCTTCATACAATATAAGAGAATAAATATGTAAAAATCTCCATACAAATAACTAAGGTGAAATTATATAGAAAAATGCATAGGCTATAAGTATTATACTCTTAATATTGTAGTGAATTTTGAGCATAGGTGAAATAACTCAAAGCACAAATGCACAATGACTCTAGAGTCATGGGATAATGATCTCCTGACAGTCTCAAGACAATAAAAATCAGGGTGGCAGGGCACATTCTCACAGAAACAAGTCATACACGAGTAAATGTATTACATTTGCGTTAATATGTCAACATAAGCTCGCGACGAGCCGCACAGGTGATGTTTCATCACTCACGTCGTGAAATCCTCCATAGGTGGTCTTGTAGAACTCATCCTCCTCTTCTGCATCCAGAAGTCTGGACATGCGGTTTCCCGCAGTCTTTCGAGGAGCCCTGCTGAAAGCTAAACTCATCCTGACACCTAAATATATTTCACTATCAATCAGATAAGTAAAGACAATAAGATACGTATTTATAATAAAATGAATGACATGACAAGTTCAAATAGAGCAGGGTTAAATTGAGACCAGATATCAGGGCAGGGCTCAAATCTGTAGAGCAAAGAAAAATATTACTGTATCATCAGGTAATTAAATCAAATTATTATCAGCTCATGCCAGCATGACAGAATAAACGTTAGACTCACTAGTCTAATGTGGCATTAAGAGAGTAATCGATGTAATCTATTTCCAGACCAAACTAGAAGATGGAAGATGAGATTTCATCCCGCGGCCGCCAGATGGAGACACAGAGCTGAAGTGAGGACGCCTGAACTAAAGTACCCTCGTCCTCGTGTTGGGAAATGATTATTTAAGTTCATTTTTAGAAATTTTGTGACACCAGATGTCACACAGCTTAGTCAAATGACATCAGGAAAATATATCTAGTATATGTAGTAGTTTTCCCACACATTTTCACCAATTATTTGCCATGATAATTTTCCCATACTTAGCTCTGTTTAGCCTACAGCTATTATCCAATTGGCTAAAGAGGATACAAATAATGTTATATTTTATATCTGCACTTACAAAAAGCAGCATTTACCAAATGATAAATTTAATGTTGGGCATAAACTGAAACATATTTCACCAAAACTGTTAAAATTAATAATTTGTGAAAAGGTGTGATAGGGTGGTTGCTGTTCTCCTTGTTGTTAAAGTTGTGTTCATGGATCATTAGCATTCAAGGGTCAGCAATATGTTTCTATAAATAATTGAAAAAAAAACACTATCTGTCTGTTTATGTGACAAAGTGGATATGTTATGCTTGACGAATGTTGATGGGCATTAAAAAACGAATTATAAATGTTAAATAAGAGAACTTTTGACCTCTGAAAACTGTTTAGTGCACTTTGTCAAATGTTTGAAACTTCATAACTCATATATGTATCAATCATTTGCTAATTTGCAATGTCATTTGCTTACTCATTCAAAACATTCAAAAAATCTTACTGACACTAGATAACATTTTTCAAATATTTCTGCTGTAGGCCTATATATTAAACACACACGGAAGAAACATTCCAACTGCCAAGAGATGTTTCAAAAATGTCTTCAGGAGTAGCAATGCAAGTTACACTGAAAGAGACTCATTCTATGTTTTGCAGAAATGTGTAACTCACTAATAGATCCTTTAAAAGTCTGTTTGTATACCAATGCAGGATAAATGTGGTACAGATTAGCCAAAAACGCTCTGGTTATTTTTTAACATAAAACGGAATTGCTACCAAACGATATGCCATATAGACCTTTTAAAGACAAAATATTTTAATCAAATTGAACATCAAAATCATCAATACCATGTCTACTTTAACTTTGAGGAGTTGAGGGGGAAATACCAAGGCCGAACCAATTTAAGCATTTAAAAATTTGTAAAAGTCCATGGGGAAAAACAGAGAAAGGAGACTCATTACCATATAACATGGGAAATTCAATTCAGAACAAAACAACAACACTTTGTCAAACGGCCTTCCTTTAAATGAGATAAGAGGTACTGATTACAGGGCTGGAAAGTAACAATACCTTAATTAATGGTATTATTTTAATTAATGATTAAAATAAACTTGCAGGTTGCAGGAAGAATTCCTCAAGAGGTCAAGATCATGTTAATGCCATGGTTCTACTTGTTTTCCCTCTCCTGATGTGGTATAAAGGTTAAAGTACACGTCTATTAAAGGCCACCCATGCAGATCTCTCTTTCATCCACCCACACACAACACACACACACCCACGCACAGACACATGAGAATTCCCATATCCAAATTTCCTTTGATGGCCAATGTGCACGTATTTTAACAGATAGGCCAATTTAAAGTATGTTAACCTACCAAAATGGTGCTTGTGGTATTTTTTAATCACTGAATTTAACATAGACAAAACACTTTTGCTAGTCGTTTCTGGGAACGTAATAAATGCAGCACCAACAGAACACAATTGTCCTTGGAACAAAGCTGCAGTGTGTGTTCTGAGCAAACTTTCAATGTCATTCCTTCTCAACCCATTTACATTCATTTGAAAACCAAAGGTACACGTGCACACCCATAAACCTCATCCTGACAACAAAGTTTACGTTCCTTAAATGCTTCAAATTCAAACACTTGGTGTGTTAAACCATAAAGCAAGTAGATTTGTGTTGACGGTGGCATGCATTTAATTCCTCCCACGCTGGAAGTTATTTACATACAGAGGTGTGCTAGCATTGTTTGAGCTATAAGGAATAAGGAAGATGGTAATTCCGGGACAATCCTCTGAGATATGGAAATGAAATGCAGATGTAAAGTTTCTCTCTGCCAGATTACAATGATTTTTGACTCAGAACATGAAGTTGTACAAAAAGTCCTAGAATCTTAAAACAGCTGATTCTAGAATTTCTGTGTTGAGAATGAACAGGTTTCGGCTTTTAAGAAAGAATGCTGATGCCGTCAATGAGAGCTTTGTGCTCAGAATGGTGTTTGGTTTCTTTTTTTCTTTGATATCTGGCTTTAGTGTTCCCTGTTCCTGTCTCCCTCTCTCCCTCCTGCAGTCTCTGTAGAATACAAAAACATTTGTGAAACTGAGAAGGGACACGCTCATTCGCAGATGAAATCAAAGATCCCCCTGACAATATGACATTAGTAGAGTTTACAGACTGCAGTCTGTTTGTTGTTGTTGTTGTTGTGCGGTACAGAGCTCAAAGGCTCTATAGGCTGTGAGATTGGTACCATATGAAGGACGTTGTTGTTAGGGCCACTGAATAGACATTATTCTGAGGGCTAGAGTGGAAAATGATCTCACAGTTTTGGAATGTGAAAACACGCCACTGCTGGGAAGTGAGGTTTGTGGGGGTGTTACATATCCCATATCCCCCTCCCCTCCCCTTACAGGCATCTGAAATGCAGAAATAGTGGGTAAAAACTCTTTCCTTTCAAAGGATTGTGTCCAGCGTTAATCAGTGGGTGTAGAGAACATTATGCAATGAGTACAAAAACTAATCCAGTTTGACCCAATTAGAATAGGAACAGTACATACTCGATGGGACACGTATGTTCTGAGGTATTTAGGTTGAGTCTGCTTTTGTTTGGGCTGTCATTCCCTTCAGCATCAGTGTCCATGTCAAAAGCCTTACATCGTGACATTACATAAGGCCAGGGTTTTGTTTGGGCATGTTTGGGGACTGATGTTTTGACCTCAGAACAGAATGTTCTTGTCTGACTTCGGTGACGTAACGTCTTAGACGTCCAGCCCACCGCTCACATCATGAGCTCTTTTAGCTTGAAACTGAGAGAAGAGTAGGCTTTTTGCTAAGGGGATCAAAAAAACAACTGTTTGAATATGTTATATAAGTCCCTGTGGAATGCACGGTTTGTACTGAATATTTAGTGTCTGACAGCAGTCCTCTGGAAAATTGTTCACTACTATTCTCAAAAAAAAAAAAAAATTAATTATATATATATATATATATATACAGAAGAATCAAAGAATATCATATATATATATATATATATATATATATATATATCAAAGAATCCAGAAATAAAAATGTAAAAAAAACTGTTTTCAACATGGATAATAATCATACATGTTTTTGGAGCATAAAATCATCATATTAGAGTGATTTGTGAAGGATCATGTGACACTGAAGACTGGAGTAATGATGCTGAAAATTAGGCATTTTTTCAGAGGAATAAATTACATTTTAGTATTATATTATTAACACAAAAAAGTCATTTTAAATTGTCATAATATTTCACAATATTACTGTTTTTTTTGTGTGTATTTTTTATCAAAAAATTGCAGCCTTGGTGAGCAGAAGAGACTTTTTTTAAAAACATAAAAAATCTAACCGACCCTAAACTTTTGACCGGTAGTGTGTGTGTGTGTATATACAGCTATGGAAAAATTTAAGAGACCACTGCCAAATCAGCAGTTGCTCTGGATTTATTATTTATATTATAAATAATAAATCCAGAGCAACTGCTGATTTGAGCAGTGGTCTCTTAATTTTTTCCATAGCTGTATATATATATATATATAGAGATATATATAGATAGATAGATAGATAGATAGATAGATAGACAGACAGACAGACAGACAGACAGACAGACAGACAGACAGACAGACAGACAGACAGACAGACAGACAGACAGATAGATAGATAGATTTTTAAGACCCAGTATATGCATTGTTTTTAATAGATATTTCCTAGCAATAAAGACACCAAACTAACATACACCACAAAAAAACAGGGTGGCAAATTTAGTCTAAAATTAAACTGTCACTTAATAGGACCTATAGTTGGTTTGTAAAGTAGTTATTAATAAACTCACTCTAGCAATCAGGTATGTGATCAGTATTTACATTTTTTTTAAATAACTCTATTATGCTCACCAAGGTGGCATTTATTTCCTCAAAAATGTATTTCCTACAGAAAGAACAGAAATAAGCTTTTGAACTGTATTATGCTCACCAATGTGGCATTTATTTTCCTCAAAAATGTATTTCCTACAGAAAGAACAGAAATAAGCTTTTGAAATATTATTACACTTTAAAATAACGGTTTATTTAAATATTTTAAAATGCATAATCGAATGACTCCAGTCTTTAGTGTAATCACATAATCTTTCAGAAATCTTTCTGATTTGGTGCTCAAGAAACATTTCTAGTTTCAAAATTTTGTAATGTTTAATATTTTGGTGGAAACTGTAATTCATTTTGTAATGATTCTTTGATTAATAAAAAGTAAAAGAACAGAAAATAGCTGAAATAAGTCTTTACTGTCACTTTACAGTTCATAATTGGCAGTGACAATCTTACTAATCATTAAAATGGTTAAGTGACCAAAGGGAGAATAGAGGCCAAAAATATTTGCACACTTCATAACATCTCTGAGAAAAAGGGGGAAACAAACACATCACTGCAAACATATGAACCTGCCAAGCAAACTCATTTACCAACATAGCATCACTTTGTTTGCATAAATCTTCATTAAATGAGACGTCAAAGTGTGAAGCTGTGCCATAAATCAGTTTAAAAGTGTTCAGCATAAATAAACACCACCACATGTGACTAAAAGGTGGGCAGTTAAAATGACAAGATATACACCTCAAACAAATATTGATATACACACACTGACAATACAGCATGTACTAAAGCACTTTATGTTCTTATATACACAACCTGCCTTACGTGTTGCTGATTGTGTGAACATAAGTTAAACCAAAAGTGCAACATTTTAAATGTCTTCACAATGAACCAAAGGGATAAATTGATTTATTTGTAATAAGATATGATTTCAATGTTAACTTCGGTTTAATACAGCGATTGGTCCACAAAAAGAAAGAAGCCATGTAACAAGCATGTAACAATTCCATGTTAAAAGGGTGCACCACATGCCAATCATACTCATGACTTATTAGATTAATGTCTAGAGGCAGGTACCATCATAACAAAACTCAACTCCCACGTATCCTTCTTCACCTACAGAGCGAAACTATGTAAGGCAGTAACAAGATAATATTTCTGCATGCCTCTGCATGCACTTATCAATCATTATGCAGTGTTTATCATATTTTGATATAAACAAATTCTGGCAATACTTTAAAACTTTGTGATTGCCATTTGTTCTTTTGACATGAATAGTGTCTAAATGAGTCATTAATTGAAAATAATAAATTTGCATTCTATAAAAAGCTTTACACCAAAGAATCTGGTCAGCTATTTAGCAATTAGTTTGACAATGATGATGACGAACAACAAGACAAAAGACCGAATGGTGGAGTCACACAGGAAGTACATCCAATTTATTTTTTTTAAAATCGATACTATAGCAAACTTACGCAATCAAACGAAAACAAAAAAAGTAAAATTTTCGAGATTTTTTGTAGTTTTAGCATGTCACTGCCAAGTTAATGTTTGGCAAAACCCCCTGTTAAGGCAACTAGCTTTTATTTCCCAGAAAGGTGTGGGAACAAGATCAATGAATGCCATACATGATGACATCAAAAGATCCGGTATTGCTGCCAACGGATGGGACTATGCCATATGGTATGTTCAAAAACAAACATGACAAGCTGTGTCATGCTGTAGGTGACATAACAGCCACTGTAGCTACAGCAGTGTGTCTGCACTGTGTACATTGTACATTTCTGTGGGGTTAAGAGTTTGAAACTTTGAAAGATATTGAGATGTTTAAGGTGAAAATGACAATAAAACTCTGCCTGCTTGAAATGTGTTTCTAAGTAACTGTGCCCTGCATGGGAAAAGAGTTCAGAGAGATCAACTGAAATAAGAGTCGGTCGTGGAACAGAACTGTGACAAGTTCTCACGTGTTTATAGTTACTGTCAAGTTCGCTGTCAAGGTCAATGTCCTATCAGAGTATAAATAACTTGTACTCAATGCTATTTGGCCATTCTTACAAGACGTATTTAAACCATGACTATTTGAGAATCCATCTTTTTTTTCTATGCATTTGAGGGCAAGAACTGAAACAACAAGAAATTTCTTAGGAATAAATCATAAGTAGGCTACACATACATTGTTGTCATTTGGATACACACTCACCTAAAGGATTATTAGGAACAACTGTTCTCATTAATGAAATTATCTAATCAACCAATCACAGGGGTGTGGTCCTGGTCAAGACAACCTCCTGAATTACAAACTGAATGTCAGAATGGGAAAGAAATATGATTTAAAAAATTTTGAATGTGGCATGGTTGTTGGTGCCAGTATTTCACAATCTGCTCAGTTACTGGGATTTTCACGCACAACCATTTCTAGGGTTTACAAAGAATGGTGTGAAAAGGGAAAAACATCCAGTATATGGCAGTCCTGAGGATGAAAATGCCTTGTTGATACTAGAGGTCAGAGGAGAATGGGCCGACTGATTCAAGCTGATAGAATAGCAACTTTGACTGAAATAACCCCTCGTTACAACCGAGGTATGCAGCAAAGCATTTGTGAAGCCACAACATGCACAACCTTGAGGCGGATGGGCTAAAACAGCAGAAGACCCCACTGGGTACCACTCATCTCCACTACAAATAGGAAAAAGAGGCTAGAATTTGCAAGAGCTCACCAAAATTGGATAGATGAAGACAGGAAAAATGTTGCTTGGTCTGATTAGTCTCAATTTCTGTTGAGACATTCAGATGGTAGAGTCAGAATTTGGCGTAAACAGATTGAGAACATGGATCCATCATGCCTTGTTACCACTGTGCAGGCTGGTGGTGGTGGTGTAATGGTGTGGGGATGTTTTCTTGGCACACTTTAGGCCCCTTAGTGCCAAATGCCACAGTCTACCTGAGCATTGTTTCTGACCATGTCCAACCCTTTATGGCCACCATGTACCCATCCTCTGATGGCTACATCCAGCAGGATAATGCACCATGTCACAAAGCTTGAATCATTTCAAATTGGTTTCTTGAACATGACAATAACTTCACTGTACTAAAATGGCCACCACAGTCACCAGATCTCAACCCAATAGACCATCTTTGGGATGTGGTGGAACAGGAGCTTCGTGCCCTGGATGTGCATCCACAAATCTCCATCAACTGCAAGATGCTATCCTATCAATATGGGCCAACATTTCTAAAGAACGCTTTCAGCACCTTGTTGAATCAATGCCATGTACGGCAGTTCTGAAGGCGAAAGGGTCAAATACCAACAGTCTTCGGTGAAGATGCGTATCTATACCACGAGTGTCATTTCTCGTGGCATTTATACGCCAAAAATGGTTTTTGCGTGTATATGCACTAAAAAACCCTGGGTTAGGTTTAGGGGGAGGGGGGTGGGGAGTTTGTGCATATTATACACCAAAAAGTGCGTATCATATGTATGCGAAAACCGCGTGCCATATACACGCAAAAACTGTTTTTGGCGTATAAATGCCACGAGAAATTACATTCGTGCCATAGATACTAACTTTCATGAGATCGGGCTCCTAATACAGTATTAGTATGTTGTTCCTAAAAATCCTTTGAGTGTATATTTATACAAATTAATAAATACTGGACATTTACTAAATACTTACTTACACTTAGTCTACGCACATTACTAGTCTGCGTTCATCCAGAAAAACAACAACATGTTTTTAGTCAAAATCTGAAAATTAGTCTTATTTCTGAGATGGCATTCCTTGTCAGGTGATGTAAGTTTGATGGACTGGGTAGAACATCGTATAACCACTCCCCTGGTTGACCCTCAGTGAGCTAGAGATGGAAGGAGGATGGAATCAATCCCTGACCTTTATTCAATATTTTGTTTCACTTTGAAATATGTAAGAATACTGAAGTTGGTTGCAATGTCCAGTTCATGCTAACTAGGTAGTTTCTGTTACAAAAAAAAAGTCCAGTACGATGTACAAAATATCTAGTTGTGCAGGATCCACACAGCAACAATATTCATTAGTGTTATAAGTTTATTATATTTTACTATTATTGAGCCCCTAAGCCGAACCCAATCCTAAACATAACCATTCCTCGATATAAAACAATGCAACAGGCAGATACATTTACAGCAAATGTATATCATTTTAGTTACTATATACTAAAGATGTTTTACCACACCTAACATAAATCATAACGAGATCATATTACAGCATGAACATTAAACCTCTTTAATCTGATTTGCCAACAGCGCATCTGAGACTCTAATGCTATCTGACATTCCTCCAATCATGTTGATAAGGGGATCAATAAAAAACAAGTTTCAATATGTTATATAAGTACCACTATAAGTGGATTATATATTTCTATATGCAAAATATTTAGTGACAGCAGTTCTCTGGAACATTGTTGGAATTTGCGTAGGTATCCAAACCTGCAATAGCAAGTTTTTGGAATGTACAAAACCCCTATTTGATGCCAGTGTTTTTGCAACAGAAATGTTCAATACAATGTTGTATATTGATATATGGATGAGTAAAAAAATAGACACCTGCAAATTGCACAGAATCTTTGGCCTATTTACGAATACAGCATGCAAAACAGCAGACAGGTGAAAAATGATCCCTTATACTGTGTTGTGCATGTGTTTACATTTTATTATCTGCAACATAAAACCTCAATTTTCTGAGGAGTTAGTCAAAGTGAAAAGTTTCTTCATTTACATTTCTTCTCAGGGAAAGTTTTCCACACCCAGGAACAAACATGCTGCAGCAGGACACTTTTCATGACACTTTTTTGGCATTTTGGCTGCATACAGACATGTGTGGGTATTTTGACATTCACGATGCAAGAAGCATAATAGACACAAAAGAAAATTAACAAATAAAAATGATCTCGCCCAACAGGGATGCATTATACAAAATAATTGCAAATTTTTCCAAATAACTTCCTGGATGTAAATGGGTGTGGTTTTGAATGTTTCCTACACATTCCTAAAAGCTACAGATAAGCAGCAAAGAGAATCAACAATCTTTCTATTCTGCAAACATAAGTCATGAATTAATAAAGAAACATGATTTGCCACGAAAAATGACACCCCAGCTAAAAAAAATATGTTCTAAGAGCACTTTGCTAATGTTCCCATTAAGTAAAAAAATATATATATTTATGAATGTTCCATCTTCCAGGTTTGTTGTTGTTGTTTTTTTAAGTTTTAAAAAAATGTCTTACCTATGCAAACGTTAAGGGAACATTCCATGTTATCATTTGCAAATATTATTGTAATGCTACTTATTAAGTACATTTAGGATTAAAAGAAAAACATTAAATGGGCATCCAGCTAACATTTTAGAAAAACGCTTCATGAACGATGTTGTCTACGCTTATGTTCAGTTAGTTTCAGTTTCCATGGACTTTTAGTTTGATTTCATTCCTTCCGTTCCTTTGTTTAATTTTCCTGCTTCTCCTTTTGTTTATACAGATTATTAGTTGGTTAGGTTCAGCTGTGTTTGATGAATTATCTTGTTTGAATCTGCACTTAAATTCTGTTCTCTCCTCAGTTGGTTATTGTTTGTGTGTCTTTTACATTAAACCTTTATATTTTGAATCTGCCTTCATCTTGTAACAGATGTTTTTGTGCTAATATTCTGCAAACATTATTAAAGATACCTTTGAATTTAACATTCTTTTAAATGTTTCATAACTTTTAGAGAACCTTGCCAGAATGTTAACTAAAATTCTGAGAATGTTATTGTTGGGATCTGTTTCTCTATTTTTAAATGAAAGCATGTGACCGACTCCAGAAATGTTCAACTTTTAAAACAGTAGAAAGGAGAACTCCACTGATAGAGAAATTCAAAGGACTGAGTCCATTTCCCTTAAAAAAAAAAATCCAGTACTTCATGATGACCAGACTGTTTTGATTTGATGACTTGTAATAATTAATTAACCTTTATTTAACCAGGCAAGTCACTCTCTAAACATTTAATTCTGATTGGACAGTTTGGGTTGTAAGATTAAAAAGATCAACCTTACTAGACAGATCAAAGCCACATACAGAGTGTGTTCAGTCAATGGACCATTCTTAAACGTCACATCTCTATGATGTCTATTTCTTTTGTAGGGCATTCAATCATCTTTTTTATCGTTTAGTCGATCGTATTGGAGCAATATGCTCTAGGCCTATCTTAATCTGCAATTCATCCTTTTTATCTCTTTGAATATCCTTGTGTAGGAGAACGAAATAAATAAAACTTATACTCTCACAAACAGAAACCTGTTTTAACAATTTATGAATACAATCCCTTGTAAACTTTCTTTTGCATTTGCAGTCTGATTAAAGAGTGAAATGCAGTTGTTGTTTGTTTGTTTGTTTAGTGGTAAAAGTACCAAGAAGTTATAATCATCCCTTACCAGAATCTTATTAAAAAAAGTGAAAGTAACGCAGTCCATTTCTACTTTGGTGAAGGAATTTACCTAAGATCATTGGTGTAGGAACTGAAATGTAACATGAAAGCTAATAAAAGAGGACTGGACACTATATTATTGTTTTAAGAAAATAAATTGAGAAAACAGGAGCTTATACAGAATATTAAAAATGGATAAAAGCAGATTTGTACAAAATATACAGACTATGGAATAATGAAGAATTGTGGCATCACACAAATACTGTATGTTATAGTGATTTTTTATAGACAAACTGTTAATAAAAGCACACTGTGTAACTCTTTTAGTTTATTCTTAGCTAAAAACACTTAGTTCTTTCACAAATATATGTGCTCATTAATGTATATTTACAGTGCCGCTGCTAGCCATTTTGGTGCCCTAAGCATAATTCCTTTATGATGCCCCCCTCCAAAAATAAAACATTCATTTAGGATTTTCATTTAGGGGGTATGATTTATAAAAAAATATAATATATAAAAAATATATAAAGTTACACTTTAGTAATGCTTACTATTAACTAGTTTTATTACCTGGTTGGTTATGGTTTTATAATCACTATAGTCCCGAATTTGAGGCAGGCTGGTTAGGGAGTTCTGTGGTTTCCCCGAAAAAATTTTGGATTTCTCTGAACTACAAATGCGCATTTTAAGATGGTGTGAAGGCAAAAATAATAATAATAATTAAAAAAAAAATTAAAAATCGATAATAACAGCTTTAAAACCACGTCAGTGGGCAGCTGATTATTTTTCTCTCCTCGTCAGCATCACACTCTTTTTCTCTTTGTTAATATCCTGCCCTGTCTCTTTCCCTCTTAAAGTTGGATTTTTTTAATTTACTAAAGGCTACAATTTGTATTTTATTCGCAATATGTACACACACTGTGCCTAACATGATAAAAAAGGCTTTGTTCATGTTTCTTGTCCCCTCACAATAGCAGTAGCCTAAACTATTACACAGTAGGCCATATGTTACATAGGCCTATTTTCAGTTAAAAATGGCGAAATTAGACACAACTATATTAGTTTGCCTAATTATTTTTTGTCATTCGTTTAACATTTATGACCAAAAAAAACTATCAAATATATACTTACATCTTATCTCGCACTTGACCGTACACTGAAGCGTCGAGTTGCACTGTTAAAATTCGCGCTCAGCGTCTGTGAACATAAAGCCCGCCTACTTCGATTTGATTGGTCATCTCAAATATTCTGACATTGACGAGCGGTGACAGACCAATGAGGTTCTGAACACACACACACACAACACACACACCCTGTCAGCTGTTACTGACGTGTCTGTGTCGAGTGCCGCTGCGGATTGAAGATGAAGAACGCGCTGAATCTGATTATAACAAGAAGTTTGAAGATCGATTTTCATAAGGATATTTTTGGTGCCCCCTCAGCACTTGGTGCCCTACGCACAGCGCGTGATGCGCGTGGTGGGAGCGGCGGTACCTGATAGTAGAGCCTAGAGTCCCTCCCCCTTCGGTCGACCACCACGGGACCTTATTTCGGAAAAATATTGTATGGTAGTCAATGGCGAGGGATAACAAATATTTTGATTTCGTTTAAATTGATCCCTGAATTACACATATGATGTTTGTCAATTTAAAAGATACATTTTAAAGTCAAGAAAGTTCGCAGTTTGATGTAAAAATGTTGAGATATAAGACTGTGAAAATACGTAATTACAAAGACTACAAACCCCAAAGGCGCACATTTCTCTCAATGAATGAAGCGAACTTTACTGAGGCTATGTCATTGTTTCTATAGTCTTACGTTATAATCGTAACGTTATTGTCATGAGTGTGTTGTTCCAGACTGCACACACACACAGCAGCAGATCTTGCTCGTTGTTTCGCCTCCCGGGAGATGTAGTTCATTGAGGGTTTTTCACATAAAACTAAAAGTTACTCTTCTGTTTTATGACGAACTGCGACTTTCTTGGCTTTCATAATTATCTTTTAATTGACAAACATCATATGTGTAATCCAGGACACAGTTCAGACGGAATAAAAAGATAAGTTATCTCTCGCCATTGACTACCATGCATTATTTTTCCGAGATAAGGTCCCATGAACCGGAAGCGAGGGGCGGGACTTAGGCTCTCTATATTTACTTCGTTCAAGTAATAAAGTATTCTCGTGAGTGTATTGAAAATACATACGGGTAAGGGGTTCGCTCGCCATGTTGCCCCTCCATCTTAAAAGTACATTAGCCAAAGAGGGATATACCCATTAATTCGAGCTTCGCCTTTCGCGTTTACATTTGAGTTTACTCATGGACGAGATTGAACTGGAAGCCATGTTAATCTTGGACTACATTGGCCACCATAGAAGTTAAAACGAAATTGAATTAGAGGAACAGAAACTAATATTCACTGGATGGTCATATAAATTTTCACCGCTAGATGGGGGTAAAAATCACATAGTGCAGCTTAAATAGACTTCCAAAGAAATTACACTTATGGTATAAAACAAAAGTATTTGAACTCCTTTTTTCATAATTGCTATGCTAATGTGATCTATACATGTGACTTTTTCTCAAACCTGATGGTATACAAAAGTCATACAGTAGGACTTGAGACATACAACTGGTGTCAAACAGCTGGACTTGAGTCATGTAACTGGTGTCATAGCTGGAATTGCAATGTTCTAAAAAAAATAAAAATCATACCGATTGCACAACATTTTGGACCACAAAGTTTTCACAACACCAGTCAGTGTCATACATAGTTGGAACCATTAAGTAATTTTGACAATGAATGTTTGTCATAGGTCAATTACCCTCTGGCCTTATTCAACGCAGTCTAAACATCAAAACAGGCATGCGGCTTGCCACTTAAAACTAGTCTGGACCTGTTGACCACAGGCCATTGAATAAATCCCCATGACTGTAAACATAATGACTAGAGTAAAATCTCTACACAAACATACTGGTGTCTAAATCCAAGAAGTGGCCTTCCATGATGGCAATACCTGACACTATCTCAGTATTTCTCAATACTCTTCTATGTAAACAGTTGTTTTAACCATCGATCACTGGAGTTCTCAATACTAACACATGAAGACCACAGATGGCTTATTAAAAACCTGATTTATATTTCAACAACAGCATTACCACAAAGTTCAAAATGCAACAGTTCCATTTGTTCAAAATCAGTTTCTTCTCAAATAGAATCACTATATTGTGCCATCTTTGCTATAAGCCCTCCCAAACAGAGTAAGATCTTTTGGATTATGCATTTACATGTGCTTGGAATTAATGATCCAGGACGGAAGCCTTCATAAGAGGAAAAAAACGTGAGAGGGCCGGAAATAAGATCAGATCAGATAAGGAGATTTTATTTACACTATGAATGCTTGTCGGCAGCCTTCTACATGTGACTTAGTGCATCTTTGCTCCTTTGTTTGTGTATAAAGCAATGAACACTAATTGCAGGATGCAAGTCAGGCGACAATCTTTTTTCCATGTTACTTAATATAGACTACACTGGGAATTGTTTAACCATTTAACCTGAAGATGAATTATTTGAAATATTTATTAAATACACTCATTTCGCATTAAAAATAGTCACCTGAGGGGTCAGAGGTTGGCACACACTTTTTGATTTTAGAGCGATTATCTTTATGACAGAGTGTGGAAGTGACGTGTTTTCTTCTGTCGAATCATGCGGTAGGGGAAAGGTCAGAGACCTGATGAATCAGCAACAACCTGCCATGACTAGCAGAATTGTTCTTTTACCAAGATTACCATGAAAGCTACACTAGGAACTTGATAGAAAAAAATAAGGAAAACCTTGATAAAGTTAAACAGCAGGGTAAATTACCAAGCAGGGCCACCGCTTCCCTGTAGAACATGTGATGGGATCATTTGGACAACATTTTATGGCCAAAGTTTTGAAGATGCATGATATTTAATGGCTGAAATAACTGTTCTTGAGGAAACACTATACTTCACACAATAAAAACAGAAAAAATTACAGTAATTAGATCTCAAACTAGAATATGAATCAGAGATGACAATAAAGATTATAAAATAATTGCTTAAGATAAAATAACTTTTATTTATACATCAAATATTTTTATTAAATGCTACTATAGGTATTTTCTGCCTGCTTAATTTAGACCAGGGCTATTAGAGTTTTTCAATGCCACGAACCAGCATATTTGATCATCCTCATGCGAGGATCCCATCTAGACATTTAAAAGGCAATTATATGGCTAGTTAGTTAACTCTATGGTGCAGGCTGACGGGTCACCATAAGGGTAACCTTATTAGCCTGGTTCTGTCAACACTGCATTGGCTGCCTATTAAACATCATATACATTTTGAAAAATTGCTGATTACAAAGCACTAAATGGTTTAGCACCCCAGTACTTGAGCGAGCTCTTAACACAGTATAGTCCTTTACGTCTATTTCAATCTCAAAATTCCAGCCAGTTGATAATACCAAAATATGGTATTTGTGCAGCAGCAGTGTGTCTAACATAATCACAACAGCGCATCAACGTATGTGTTGGTTGTAGCAAGTTCCTGTACTTGCTCTGCGGCAGCAATAATATTTAACAGCGGCAATAATACAACAACAGCAATAATCCACAGCAGCAGCAATAATCTACAACAACAGCAATAATCAACCGCAGCAGCAATAATCTACAACAACAGCAATAATCAACAGCAGCAGCAATTCAGCCAGATGTCAAATACATGAACATCGTCATAACCATGACCAGGCAAAACATTTTTGCAAAAGAGTTTTCATGATTGAAATATTTTACAAGTATAAAGACTCAATTAATACTGTGGAAAAAATATTTAAATACATTTTATTGTATATATTTTACAAATGTTATTTACTTTAATCAAATATTTTTTTATTTATTCGTTTATCTATTTTTTAAAATTATAATCAATTGTATTTGTTTATCCACTTAATTATTTTAATTTTTTTATTATTTATTTATTTAAAAAAATGTACGCTGCTCTTCTCTTAAACTTTTTCACGGACCTCTTAGTATTCCATGATCCCTGCTTCAACACCCATGCTTTAAATAATAATGCACGCTCCTCCTCCTATTGTTCCACATTCACAGAAGTAAATAGATAATAGGCCTACATCTAACAAAGCAGTTTCTATTAAATGCAGACAGGATATGCAGATTGTTTTTGACACTCAATATTTATTTGTACATTATACTTTGCATGCATTATTATGTTTCACTGGATTTTTATCCACACCAAGTAGTCTATTGTATAACTCAGCACTCTTATTTGATACTGATTGGCTAATAGGCGTTCTAATGTTTTTCAAATAAAAGCACGGCTATTAAGTTGTTTCACTCTCGACCACATTACAGTTCGATATCACTTTGTCAATGAATTTCAGAACCAAAACTGGCTAAGCAAAAATACATCTATTGAAAATGAGTGGCTTTTAACCCCTCATTAAAGATGTCTGTTTTGTAATACTTAAAAAAGAAATACAATTCCAGTATTGGACTACCATAGCACAAGACTACAGATTAGTACATGTGTTGTCACATGGCTTTACCTGTATTCCACAGAGTTTAACAGCCATGTGCCTCCTGGCTCACGTAACCACAGCAGGTGAACTGGAGGATCAGGTGAGGCCCTGTGTGTGTCATTACCATAGTCCTCATTAGACTCCACGGGAGGCCTGTAACCAGACACGAAGCCAATCTGAGCAAATAAGCACACTCACACAAATATTGTTTAGCTTAGCTAGAAAAAACAACTACAGACTTCCTAATGAAGGTCTAAAACATTATAGGGCATGTGTTCTTGTCAGGGGATTCTTTTTTAAATTGGTTAAAGGCTTTTTAAGTAGACAATTGTTTTACATCCTGCAAGTGGATAGGCCTATCATAGATCTTGAAAAAAAGGAAATTCCTGGTTATTTGACTTAAAGGGATAGTCCTAATTCTGTCATGTCACTAACCGGTTTGACTATCATTCTTCTGTGAAAAAAATGTATCCGTTTTTTTTTTTTATATGAATCTCAATAGAAGTTGATTTGGACCCCATTGCCTTTCACAGTAGATAAAAAATTAAACTGTCTTCATATTATTTTCTTTTGTGTTCCACGGTTGGAAAGAAAGTCAAACCTGTTTGGAGCAACATGACAGTTAGTAAATTATAGAATTTTCATTTTTGGATGATACCCCTTTAAGGCATTCGTTTATTTTCATTTGTTAGGTTTTCCAGATCACTAAACACATCACCCCTGCTGTAGAAATACAAACCCAGCTTGTTCTCTGGCAGATGTTAGACGTAATAACATCTTCCCTCTCATTGGACCCTCATCTGACTTGCTCGTGTTTCATGACTTTTCCGACTAACCTTTCCTTATCACCTAATATATGACACACACATGCAAAAATATTAAGATTTCCATTTCGCTATGGAAACATTTCCTGTGCCCTTTTTGTAGGCAGTGGAGTCATTCCTTAAGGAAGTGGATATGCCACTAACATCTGATTTCATTCACAGAGATTCGATCCAGAAATGTTTTTACCCCATGTGATTTTAAAACCATGGCCATTCAGCATAAAAAATGACTGGATACGGAAGTGTAAAGCTAGTTAAGTAAATCACACGGTTCTACTGTGTGACAGTCAAACAAACATTACTTCCACATTAAAAAAGCAAGCCAAACTAGCTAAATCCAGTGTCTTCAGGCAAAAAGTACAGTAAACAAGATTAAGAAATCAACTGAGAAACTGTATGAGGAAGGATCAGAACATGATGACGAATACTGAGTAATGATTTTACTTTTTTATTTTTGTGCTAATGTATATTTCAAAGTATAATCTCAGCCAGACTATGATTCAAAAATTTAAATTTAACTTCAGACAAAACCAGATTACAGTTAGTCATTCACATTGGCTAAGAGGTTTTGTTACAGTAGCCACAGTAGTGACTCGTGATGACAGCGAGGGGTTTGTATGATAAAGTATTAATATCCTTGGGTCCCCTGAGTAGTGATTCAACAAGGTGACTAAGCAACACAATGAACTCTTTGAAATAAGATACACGTATGAATGGTATTCATCAATGAGTTTCATTGTGCCAGTGAGTTTCACTCTGACGAGCCTCCTGAACCATTTCAGGCTGAAACGAGAGAGTACACAGGAAATGTAAAGTCTTTGGCAAGTTACACAACTCTGCTGCAATAAAATGTACAGAAGAAAAGCTTGAAAATCTTTGAAGCTAATTATAATGGGCCGGTTAAAACACAGTTAATAATTAAGTTATGACCTTGCCATAGGTGTTTACTAGATTCTTTGTGGTTAAGGTTTCAATTCAATCACCTAAGAAAAGAAAATACAGGTATCAGCTTTTGGGTTTTAATTTGCTGTTTAGAGAACATATTCACAAAAAAAAGTTAAAAGATCATTACATGTTCTCAGAATTTCTAAACATTTCAGTGTAGGTTAACTAGCAGGTAAAGAAAATAATTAGCAGCCTAAAGTTGTTCCAAACCTGTATGAATGTCTTCTGTTAAACACAACAGTAGCCAAACAGCCCCATTGACTTCCACTGTAATTTTATTTCCATACTATGGAAATTAATGGGACCTATCAACTATTATATTGGTTACTCATATTCTTCAAAATATCTTATTTGCTTTCGGCAGAAGAAAAAAATTCATATAGGTTTGGAACAACTTCGAGAGTAAATGACAGAATTTAAATATTGGGGTGAACTATCTTTTTAACTGCAGTCATAGGACTCAAAACAGAACAATGAGCTTTTAGATAAAAGCGACATTATGTGTGTGTTATATTGCAAAAGAATATTTCTGAAACAGGAAGTGAAACCATAAAAATGTGAAGGTGATGTATTACAATGGCTTATTACACAAACTTACACATCAATTGCAACAAAAGCTTGTGAGCTTTTGTCGCAATTCAGCCAAGTTTATGTAACTATATGTATAATAATGTCTGTACAGAGAACACTGCTTGGAAGTGATAATTTCAAATATGATTCCACATAGAAAAATCATCCATCATGGAAAGTATTACCAACAATTCAGATCTGACCGCTGAAAATTATTTTACATTTTTATTTTTAATAAAAAAATAGTTTTAGATTTAAGAGTAGTTCGAACAGCTTTTATAAACAGGATGGAAAAAAAGTGCTTTGAAAGAGCTGATGCTTGCTCTCAAAAAACATATATTTTATAATTCTTGTTTGTCAACATATGTCAAAGTCCATGTGGAATGTATTCATCGTATCAAATAAGCAAGTGCAGCTCCAAATGTAGCCACACTACCAATGGCCACCAGTGTGTTTCTCACAGCTGCCTCTGTATCCGGGACATGAAAAAAATCCACAAAGCCATCCTAAGGAAAAGAATACACATACACAAGGTGATTACAGGTTACAAATAAAGAAAAACAAGCACTCCTGCGAAGGGTGGGTGGGGGAATTAAAACTCACCCATGCTTTGTTTTTGAGCAGCCAGTCCCGCTGGGCTGTGAGAAGATAGGAAGCGATGTTATCCGCCACCAGACTCACACACTTGTCAAGTCCTCTGTCATTCTGATACTTGCACACAATTGCCCCAAAAGTCAGAAAGCTTGCAATACGGCCCCAGTTTGTGATGCCATCGCTGAAGATTTCCGTTGCCACAGACGTAATGAAACTCATATCTTCCCCATTCTGCTCCATATTCAAACGTGCAATCATACCTGAGAGAGTCAAATGTTAGAGGTCACTGCGGAATCATAAATGTGAAAATACGTGGCATAAAGTGGAGCAACCTGCCAGGCCAGGTGCGTGTGCAGAGGGTGAGGCTCTTTAATAATATTTAACCTGTTCTTATCAACAACAAGCATTATGAACGAAGCGAAAAGGGAACAGTGCAACACTAACGTCACATGTAAAAATAAAGTGAGAACTTGTGAAATTACCTTTATAAGCGATTTCGTGCTTTACCGCGAGAGTTTCCACGACCCGCTTCATCGTTGACAAAACTTGTTTTTTTCCAATTTTAGAATGAGGGAGTCCTGTAAAGTCTTTTAAGAAAATGTCAATAGTTTCTCTTGTTTCCATTTCAAGTGACGTGTAATCATCTATTTCCTCACAATCCGACACAGGCGAGGATGGGACCGAGCCTTGAAGACCGTTCCCTGTAAACTGGTTCTGAGCTTTCAGCTCTGGCATTACCAGTCGCTTGTCACTAAACCCACTGTTGACGTTGAGAGCTGTTATTCCAAAGCATGGCCAAGAAACTTTACTCCCAGGTAACATGTTTGCAACTTTATGTCAATGGCTTTAATCCAGTAAATCGACGTTGCATTTAAGAGGAAACGTTGTCTTTCTAGAGCTAAATTTAAACCGAAAGCTAACCTACATTGTACTTGTTCAAGGCGGAACTAGAAATTTCTGTTGTGAACTTATATCCATCTCGGAAAGGGCGGGGCTTAAATCACTGACGACACACGTACCGAACTGCGCTTTCGAAACACATCGAAAACGTTCTGCACGTAAAACCCGTCCCACGTCCATGTAACCACTAACCACCTAAATGAATATTTACTTTCTCAGGAACGATATTTAAAATAATTTCATGTCGTATCAAAATGTTTCACCGTTAGGAGTGTGGTAGGATTATTAACGACCATTCCGTTAATGAACGACCAGAGATGTTTATGAAAACAAGATGTTTGGGTTTGAAAAAATATCCCTCTGTTGTTCTTTCTTTAGATCCGCCCATTTCAGCTTTTCAATGAGCGGCGCTCCCCCTAGTGGAATAGTTGTAGGCTACAACAGAATTTGGAGAATTTGCTAGAATTTATAACGTGCCGAACACCCAAATAAGTAGCTAAAAAAGTTCAGATTTCTCACGGTTCAGGATGTATTTTGAGGAAGAGCTCCATTTGCATTTTACAAATGAGATTAAAATCGATACACTGGAAACTAAACAGAGAATGTTCCGTTCTACATATTTTCAAAAAAGTGTGAATGATTATGTGTCACACTTGTGTAAACTGATCGCTGGTCTTTGTTTAGTTCCTTGAGTAGGCCTACATCAGTTTTGCAATACTCTTTCTTTTCACACCAAAACAAGAATTGTTGTAAATGCTTTTAGAAATTGACAATTTGATACCTTCACACGACCCTAAAAAAAATGTCTAGCCTGAGTTTTTATAAGACATATAAAAGTCAACACATGGACGTTTTAAACCTTTCGTTAGGAAAAAAAGTACCACTCATTGTTTTTGCTATTAATGTAAAACTTTATTTGAAGTTCAGGCAGCTCCAATATTGATTTTAAACATCTATCTTTGCTTCATTATTAGCCATCATTCCGTTGTAAATATAATAAGGAACCTGATGACTCTGGAAATCCATTATCAAACACAAATTAACTAAAGCAAAACATCTGAAATAATAATGCATATGGGGATGAAACAGAAATAATTAAACACCAAATGCTTCATATTATGCAAATCATGAATATATTTTTATATAACGAGGGAGCCTTAAATTGTAGGTTTACAGTTAATGTTACATGAACATCACATTGTAGTCGTGGAAGGTTTTCAGTTCAGACCTGTCTGAATCTAATCCATTCAATTACAACGATTTCTTTAATTCCAATGCAAGAATCCTTTACCCCCATATTCACATTTCTCACAATAGTTGGATGATATTCTTGTCATGTTGCATTAAAAAGCAGAGATTTAGACACATGATATTAACAAATAAAAAGATAAAACAAACTTTGTGAATATTGGAAAGAACATTTAAAATTTTTAAAGACAACCAAAACAGAATGCAAGACAAATATGACTCCAGATGCACAGTTTGACTATTTACAATTTGGCTGCAGCACAAAATAAGATTATCTCCTAGCATTGTGCAATAATGCATTCCTCAAAGGAAACATTGTACATCCACACATACCACTGAGTGACAAATACTAAGTGCAAGACCATCATATTTCCCTGATGTATTGCCAACTGCCACCAGCACCTCAACCATATATGAAAAAAAAACACATTCAATCCCTTAAATGTAATTCACCATTTAGTGAAATTTACATAGTGACGGTACAGTGTGTGTGTACCAAGAATAACATGCATTAATATACATGTTTTATTGTTAGCTTCAAATGACTAAACACATTTTCTTTTAAATCTTCAGGCCACGTGTAGGCAGGTATGGTTTTAGAAGGGGCAACTTGATTAGACAAATCCTGAATTAGACACCTGTAAAACTGCCTAGGTTGAGTCTAGATTTCCCTGCAAGGGTATCTATATTCATACTAGGACTCTATTAAGAGTGCACAATATCTTATAAGTTATAACCTGGAATAAATGAGCAGTTAAGATCCACTACAAAGTTCCCAATGATTTACAAACTTTGAAGAAACTACAGAGGTTTATCGACTCATGAACACTTCGCTAAATAAAGAGAAACTGTATCTCTTTAAAAACCACAGATAATACCAACAAAAATGAGTCATAGGATATGATATTCAGTCATTTGTATATCTGATGTTTGTTTGAAACCCAATAATAAGCTGCATGTCAAAGCAATTTGGGTAGGCCTATAATTTTCAAATTTTTCTGTTTAAACATATAACTGTGTCCAAAGTAGAGCATTTTACTATTTAATCTGACATATTTGACAAATATTGAACCAATGGTGATGCTCCATTCTGCAAATTTCCTTCTACACCTCATTCATTAAAATATAGATATTTAGGACCAAATAGACTCACATTGTTAAGACAGAACAAGATGATTGCATCTCAGATGATCAAAAGGGTCATGTGCATCATACTACATACATAATAATCCCATCAATAAACACACTTCTGATAGTCTACATGAAAGCAGATTGACTCCCAATGCCAGAGAGATTGAATTAACACAAATAGTCACTACTTATTATAAACATACCAAAAAGTTTAACGCATAACGTATGCTATGATAAGAATTTTCTTAAGCCCCTTTCCTTATCATGCCACATACCAAGACCGTTTCTGCTCATGGCTATTATCAGTGAATTACAACATTCTCTGTTTACACCCAAAAGCTATGATTACAATAATCTAATCAGCCTGATTGGAACCGCTTGCTCAGATCCTACCATGGAAGGTAAGGCTGAGAATAGTAAGACCATCCAGTCATAAGCAGCTGTTATTTGGTTAAACTGAGCCATTCTTAGAGAGCGAGAGGTAGAAGAGGTGATGAAGGCTACACACCCTACCAGCCACTCTTTAAAACTATAGCTCGAACCACTTGTTCACTGACTTTCTCAACGAAATTCTCATAAAACATTCATTCTTTTGTCATTGCGAATGATTAGAGGGCTGCCAATGTACATTTGGGGCCAATGGCTGTCAAGTATTATCTATGTAAAACAATGCCTTTTAAAACAATCTTAAATCATTTGACACTTTTAAAAGCATCAAACATCATTTTATGAAGTCTTCATGGTTTTGTTCATAATATGACTGATGTACAGGGTACACGGATTAAAGTGCATCATGCTCAACTGGGGTCTGGAATACGGAGGGTTTAGGTTTTCCCTACCATATGTGGGACACTGGAGAGGGTAACAGAGCTGGGTTGGTTAGACCTACTGAAGTTCAACGAAAGTGACAGCAAAACTCAACACCCAAATGAAAACAAATGAAACAAAATAAATTGAAAACCAGTCCTGATGAAGCTGGTCTGGTGGGGCTGGGGGAGGTTTTGGAAGTTTGCTAAGAGGGTTTATTCAAAACCTCCGGGTGATGTTAGCCAGCAAGTTTACTTGTAACCAATGAGGACTTTCTCTGCGGAAGGTCTTGTGGGGTTGGAATGTGATCCCGGTAACGATGTTCTTGTCTGGACCGGCTGCGGCAGGCAACTGTTTGTTCTTCATCTTCGCCTTTGCCATGTTGTAATCTCCTGAGTCAAAATACTTTTGCTGGAGACAAAAAAAATCCACAATTTAGAAGTTACATTAAGGGTACATAAAGGGCATTGTTTGATTTGGCTATGTTGCAAGCACCTGGAACTGTATGAATATGCCTTGTGTATAAAATGTGTTTTATTTAGTTGTATAATTGAAGTTAAAAAGTATGTTAAAATCTTTAAACATACTCCTTTCTGCAGTCTCTTCATCAGAAAGTCAGAGCCACCTGGCTTTTGACCCAAACCGGGATACTTCGCCTTCAATTGGTCCTCCTCTTTCCGCACTGGGTTTGAGTTTGTGTCCTGAGATTCCTGAAAAACATGTATTGCCATCTGTAGTTTTTATTCTTCAGTTTAAAGGTTTTCATAGTAAAAATTCTTATATGTAACAGTACACAACCATTCAATGAGGTCAGTAAAAAAAATGTTCATGTTTTTGAAAGAAGGCTCTAATGCTCAACAGGGCTGCATTTATTTAATCAAAAATAGAGTAGATAGTATTATAGTGAAATATTATTGCAATGTAAAATAACTGTTTTCTATTTTGTAATATATTCCAGTGATAGATGGCAAAGCTGAATTTGTCACCATCTTTACTCCAGTCTTCAGCGTCAACATGACATCATGACTTTTGCGTAAACATACATGCCACTTTCGAGTCAAGGGGCATTTGTATCTCTACGCATTTTGAGCGTTCCGCGTGTATCCGTGTATGTCTACGCCATTAACGTCCTAGAGCTGATTCCGCGTGTCTGAACACGCCGGCAAATGTCCGCTGCAGAAAACAAAGCAAAATGTAGATCTACATCTGGAGAGCTATCTTTTTCTTTACCAGGATGGTAGGGAGGGCAAGACTCATAAATGCCATTAACCCCAGTGACGGGTAGGTTTAGGGACGGGGTTGAGGTAGGTCATATATTTTTATATACAGTAATAACGTTAAGTCAACGGCGTTCATAAACACGCTGAAAAGCGATATATGCGTCTTTGATAGCACGCCAAAAATGGAAATACGAATTGGCGTGTCATACACACGCTACTTCATGAGATCAGTCTGTCAGTGTCACATGAAATTATTCTGAAATGAATACATGTAAACACAATCTTTATTAAACACTGGAGGTGGAAGACTAATAATTAACACTAAAACTCAAAGTAATAAATCTCATTCTAACAATATAATAGCAAAACAATAAAAACAAAACCGCTTTCATCATATCATTCCTGTAATTCCCAAAAGGTGTGGTCCTTTAAACATTTTAGGGCAAGGTACAACAAGCCTGTTTAGTTTGCCATTAAATTACTAGTTGTTTATAACAACTCTCTGACTTCACTATTAGCTATGGAAATTGAATTTTGGTTTCAATTTGAATGTAAGCTAAAATAAACAAACAATGGGAAATTCTGTCATAAATGAAACTATACAACATCCGAGTCAAGGCGGTTTGTAAACATCTTCACATTTCTGTTTTGTTTTGGTTTAAACGGGGTTTGTTTTGATCAGTAAAACAGATAAATCTGCAAATTGTATAGTACAGCAACACGTACAAAGACGTTAATATAAATATTAGAAAGATAAATATTTGAGAACCAACATATATTTTTCCTCTTATTGGTGTGCTTGCATTTTGAATCATCCTCTGATTCACCCTAAGCTGAGGAATCATGTGGTGGTGTGTTTAGACTGAGGCTTGGATAATTGTAAAGAACAAAACACATAATTATATAAACTGCAGTATTTAAGTGTGCTTCCATTATGAATGCATGACTTGAGATTAAGACCATTTTGCAAATAACTAGACAGTGAGTCAATTCAATAGGGGCAACTCTTGAATATAACACTGGCTAAAACCTAAAATACACATTTGCATTCAATTGTAGCAGAAGGCAGATTGTTGAAAAACAGGTTTATAAATCCTCAGGAGGACTAAGTATATGTTCTACATGCTACACCCTTTGAGTCTCTGTGAGTCACAAATAATTCATAAAACAGAATTTGAAAAGAAACCTGTATAAGTTTATTCCACTATACAAGGACCCAGTATTTCATTTTTCCCCAATGGTTTTCATCAAAGGGGTTTAAAATTCAGTTTACCATGATGATATTATTTTAATCTCCACTGAAAGCGACAAATCTTACATGCTAGACTTTCTTGATTTAAGACTGTTCATAACCTTTGAGTCAGTTACTTAAAAAACATATATTGGTGTAGTTTGATGCAGGAAGGTAAGCCCTGTTGCCCCTTGGCTAACTGTTAGTTGGCCATTCTAGGTCTTAAGACAGAGCCTTAAAGGTAAACTTCTTTTTTGGGAAATAGGCTCATTTTACAACGCCCTCAGTGTTAAACAGTTGAGTTTTTACTGTTATTTTGAAGAATATCAGTGACAGACAGTTTCTGGTCTCATTGACTTAAAAAATATATACTATGGAAGTCAATGGGACCAGAAACTGTCTGGTTACTGATATTCTAAGTATCAGAAAATCGGCTGAATGGATTTGAAAATGAAATTTTGAAAACTCAATGGTTTAACTCCGAGGGAGTTGTAAAATGAACCTATTTTAAAAAAAGAGTGGATTATCCCTTTAACATAACGACTGTTTATTGAACAGGCCCCTGGAGAAGAAACAGACTCTTCTGATAAGGTCCATAAGCCTATATGCTGATTCACTGGGATCTATAACAAGTAATTTATGAGCTGCTATTATTCAGCACCACCTGGGAAATGTTAAGCCTGTTAAGTTCCCACAGTAAAAAAACCTCGTGATTATGTCCTGAATTTCATTTTCTTATGGATACAGTGCATGCCATTAGCACAACACTATCAATAAACAGCAACCGCATTCTTTAGCAAATTGAACATCAACAAAGAAATTAAATTATCAGAATCTGTTGGTTTTTTTCTACAACTGTTTTCATATTATGGCTTGACTTTTCCGGAAATATATGAAAAATGGGCGCTGCAGTTATTTTTGTTCATAGCATACAACCCCATCAGGTTAGAGTAGGTGTAATAAAACTGAAAACCGACAGAATGTACCAATCAAACGCTGTTATTTTCATGACGTCTGAGCTCACTAACCAATCAAAAGGAGGCTCATGCTTGCGAAATGTTCGACTATCACCTTTTTCAACTCAAGCAGGTGACAGCTTAGCAATTAAATAACAAAGAATCAGAGAAATGTCTGTTTAAGGGGTCAGTGAGCAATAAGAAGTCATTTTTATAATAAGGAATTAAGGCATATATAATGACATTATAGTGGATTAAATTGACAGACACCGTAAGAGACTAACGTTAGTCTGCAACGAATGCCTCGTCTCATATCATCTATGCAGCCCCAATCTAATCCCTACCTGATTCTCGTCCATCTGCGTCTCCGTGTCCTGGTTATCTGATGACATGTCTGTTCAGGGTTTGCTGCTTAATCAACGTGTTGAAGAGTAAATGTTGCTGTCTCTTCGTGCCCGATCCGATCGACCCACGGTGTTCAGTATCAAAATGGCGTTCGCTGCAGCGACGTCACTTTGGGGGACGGTCACGCAGCGAAAAAAGCCTATAGGAATCTGGTTTGATGTTTGAGAGACCGGAGAACCAGCCAATAGATTTCCAATAGTCATATCAAAATAAACAAGTGACCAATGGTAAGCTACAATGCCTTTGCGAGCTCATACATTAATAAAGATTATAGGGCAATTTAAACTGTTAACTTATATTAAAATCTACTGGGATGTTAATAAAAAAATGTCATGTTTCAATGTGGGAAAAGCCTGTGACTGTATTGCTATCTACAGGGATGGCAGTATTTCAGATGTATTTAAAATATGTATTTGAAATACAAAATACTATTTTGTATTTTAAAGCCTTTGGAAAAAATCAAATGTAATTTGTATTTAAATACATTTAAGATGAGTATTTTTGTATTTTCAAAATACTCAAATTACTTTGAGCCAGTCAACCTCTTTATCAGGGTACTGTTTTCATGCATCAAGGATTTGGACATCTTGAACCAGTATCTACGAGTTTCTATTTTTCAGATGAAGAAATAATGTTTTATTGCTATACTTATTTGCATAATTGTATATTTCTATTTAAATAACGTAGCATTTGATTGCTTGTTTATAAGGTACGTAGACATAATTAGACAGAAATTAATAAGAGAGTTCACATGTTGGTGTTATCCTAGCTTTTCTTTTCATGACGTTGGAGTTTATGGCGAGAGGGCGTGCGTTCGTGCGAGAGTGATTGACAGTTAGAACGTCGGTTGAGGTAAAACAGGCCTGCGTAAATACTGTTATCCGTCTTTAGGATATTTCTTCATTTTTACAATTTAACTGTCCGAGAAACTCATCTTTATTACCTACTTTATTTGGCAAGATAATTAAAAACTTTTTACGGTTATGTGTTTTTGAGTAACAGAAAATTTGCTGCATTGTTCCAAAGTCATCAAGCCAGTAACTGAAGCAACCATCATGGCATGTGAACAGAACTTGCGCCCTGTTCAGGTAACGTAACTTACATATTTGTTTTCTCACAATAACACCACCAACTAATGTTAACGAATTTAGCATTAGCTCGTCTGAGGCTTTTGCTAGTATGTCCATAAGTTGTAACGTTAAATTGAACAGTCGCTGTGTCCGAAATCTCCACTCAAACCACTGCCCTATGTATGTAGGGGTAACGATTAGGGAGTAGAGCACTATATAGTGAGCTCACCAGCATAATAGAAACACCACTTTTGTACACGGACGTTACTCGATCGTCTCTGGCGCTGTTGATTACATCATCTGTCAGCTGGTGCCGAGCCTGCTCTGGGCTAATAGATTTGTTTTTAATAAATACATTGCATTCATAGACTGTAAAAGATTACATTATATTGAGCTTATTTCCCCAAAATTTAAAAACTAAAAGTCATTTCTGACTTTCCGTTTATTTTATAATGCGCTACTCCACACAAACTTATTTTTACGATCAGCGCAATGCATGATGGTATGTAGGGCTTGGGTTAGTGATCATTGGTTGTACACTGAACGTTACTTTTCAAAATGCATTCTGGGATACATTGAGTGGACTATATAGGGTATAACAATCATCACATACATTCAGACAGCACTACAAAATGGGGAGCTCACTATATAGTCCACTAGTGAGTAGTGGGTGATTTCGGACACAGCAAGTATCTTGCTTACTGAATGTTTTTTTGTGTGTTTTTCCAGAACGGTCAGATGCTGCTGGATGTGGTGTCCACCGAACAGCAGTCACTGGTGCTTGTGAAAAGACTTCTAGCCATTGCTGTCTCAAGCATCACTTACCTCAGGGGTCTTTTCCCAGAAAAGGCATATGGACGCAAATATGTTGGAGGTAAAAGTGGAGCAGGTCACAAATCCTTCATGATTTTATTACTAGTATAACATACATTAGTGTTTTTTCTCCTTTCTTTTTCATAGAGCTGAAAGTCCTGATCCTCCGAGAGCATAGCTGCCCTGGTGCTCAGCAGATTGTTCAGTGGTAAGTGGACAGTTGACACACTCATGTTTTCACATTCCCTTCATGAAGAAACTTTAAAAAAATTATAATAATTAAAAATTAAACTACATATACATTCGTTTGTAACTGTAATATGTTTAGAGAACATCTGGTCAAAACTACATGAAGCGTATCTACCTCCACTATTTCAGGTTGCAGGGGTGCTTTGATGCACTTCAAAGAAGATACGTAAGTCTGCTATTATATATACAATATTTATGTATATATATTCTGTTGCAGAATATATACGATTCTGCAGTTTTCTTTTACAGTTCTAAACCAGTTGTATGACTGATCATCAACCCTGTTAGTAACCTTTTTGCCTCTTTGTTGCTTTATCAGCTGCGCATGGTTCTTCTATCAGTGAGTATTTACTAATTGATTTGAAAACTAACAGTAATCAATTTAAGACTGCATATTGCATGCAGAAGTATAATAGTTTATATAGCTTATAATAATATTGTTGATAAATAAAAATGTGACAATTTTTTTACTTCTAGATTTACTGTGATCCAGACAATCCACAGGTGATCAGACATTCTCTCTTTTTTTGATTGAATGCCATACAGTGTTACTTAATTTCTTTTTTTTAAATATAATGCTCATTAAATCATTTCATGTCGACCTTCAGACTTTGAATGTGCATTTTTATGTCTTGCATTTTTGCAGAAAGTGACTGAATGTTACCAGTTCAAAATCAAATACACAGAGAATGGACCTCAGATGGATTTTGTGAGGTGGCGTGTTTTTTTGAGCAGTTAAAGGGATACTCCACTTTTTTTTGGAAATAGGCTCATTTTACAACTCCCCCAGAGTTACACAGTTGGGTTTTACCGTTTTCAAATCCGTTCAGTAAAATGAGCCTATTTCCAAAAAAGTGGAGTATCCCTTTAACAAAACTAGACGATGGATTACAACCCCAAAATACTAAATATTACAGCCCAAAATACATTACTTGCATAGCCTGTCCTAATATAATTTTCAAGCAGTATTATTTACTACCACATATTAATGTTTCCTTTTGTGAAAATAAATATCTGTTTTCAGCAAAAGCGGCCAGAGCCTGACTAAAATGGCCTGTGACAACACCCAGAAATCCAGTACGCTGCTGGTGCGCAAACTTTACATGCTGATGCAACATCTCGGCCCTCTGCCTGATGACGTCTGCCTCAACATGAAACTCTTCTACTATGATGAGGGTAAATCTACGCTTGCTCTCTGCTACAGACTGTAACATGCACATGAAGGGCATTGTTTGTATTTTATTTCCCATTGGGCAATGTTGGCCAGTGATGACTTTTGATTAGGCCATATCATATCCCTGAAGCATTTCTTAATTTCTAATTTATCTTTTTGTTTCATATGTATAGATGATTTTTCATGACCAAGCAAATTGCCCAATGCCCAATATTTTTCCTTTTTCTCTTTGTTTAAGCAAAATAATGTGTTGTTTATTTGCTCTGTAACAGGCAAACTGGACTTTTTTGAAATTTGAAATTAAAGTCAACTACTGCATTTTAATCATAATCCAAACAAAGATGCTACACACATCTAGCATGAGCAATAGTGTTTTATTTGAATTAGATTTTTAGATAATTAGATACTTGAAGTAGATCATTTCAAAATTCAAAGCAAAAATAGAATGGTCTGACTTCAGATTCGTAAAATTATGCTACATAGGACACACCTGCACAAAACAAAAACAGCAGGCTGACTAAATGAAAATGCAAATTGTCTCTCTGACAGTAGGAGGCGCTTACAGAAACAGCAGCAGTTTCTTTAGGTACATCTGAACACAAAGCAACGCGGTGCTTCTGAACACGGAAGACAGTTCCCTTCAGAGATACATATAATCCCCCACCCCTATTTAATATTTCTATTTTATCTTTTTTATATCTTTGAGCATCACAAACATTGAGCTTGCTGTGTGCTCTTCTTTGTATTCTTTCTTGGTGTGTTCCATCTCTGGCCTGTGTTAATGTCTTGTTTACAGACTTCATAATATTTCCACACAAATTACATTTTAGGGAATTATTGCAATGCAGTTTTTTGTGTGCAAGTCCAGAATAGAGATCGGCCAAAATAAAACTTATGGCTGGTTGACTCGGTGCGTATTCTAAATGTTTTATTTAATTATTACATTGAAATGTCAGCGAAAATGCAGTTAATTTGTTTGTTTTTAATTTACATTTTAATATAATATATTTGAATATAATGCAAAATTTACTTTTAACCCACAGTGGAGTTTGATTTTTTGACTTTTCTTAGGAAATCGTTTGGACACCTCTAGTATTGTTTTTTTTATTTTTTTTATTTTATTTTATTCAGCATGTATTTGTGTTTCAGTGACTCCCCAGAATCATCAGCCACCTGGCTTTAAGGAGGATGACAACGGGACACTGATATTTGAGAGGGAACTAGTAGATCTGAAGATAGGAGAGGTGGTGACACCTTTTCACAGCCTCAGAATGAACGTCACCACTGAGCGGAAGAGAATTGATGAGGTGAGATAAAGAAGCTAGGTGTCCACTGATATGCTTGGCAGAAATATTATAATATCAGTCCTGTAAAGATATGATCAATACTATACTTGTATTTATGTGCGTGAACAGCCTGATGAAGATGATATGGAAGTATGTGTGAGTACGAAATGGTCTTTGAAAATGTTTGAGGATGGTACGATGTCTAAAACTTCAGTTCAGCAGGTGGGGTCCTTTTAATAATTATCAGATATTTCCTTAGTTACTTTTCTGCCTTAACTTTACAAAATGTGAGTATTTGTCTAAAATTATGGACTTATTTGCTCACAGGAGTTTATGACAAAGGAGAATGTCATCACTGATGCTGGCATTGAAATCTCAGGTGATTGTTACACTTTGTGTTTGCCAATTTAAAGACATTGGTATGAACCTAATCAAGAACTGAATGAACTGAATCACCACTAAATGCCAGGTCAGCAACCATTACTCATGGTCTGTCACATTTACAGACACTCAGGGAGAACTCACAACAGCCTCATAGAAAAAGCGAGGATCTTAGAGCAAATACAAAGGTAGCACTGCACAATTCCACCATCACAGTCTGCTCTAGTGGTCTGTGTATGAGAGGAAGTTGTTTTTAATTATGTGATGTTTATTTTAGATGGACAATCAGGTAAAGAAAACTGATGATCTTAAGGTGGACGCCAGGAAGACCAGAAGTGGACGCATCTTTGAGCCTCAGGTGGGAAATACAATGTCCATGGCCTTTGTTTGTGTTGTCATGTTTTGGCACTTTTATCACATTTACCAGTATATTCACCAGAACTTTGTGTGTATTTTTTATTAGTCGTTGAATTTAAATGCAAAGTTTAGCTTCATGCAACATTTCTCATTCTCTTATCATGCAATCAGAGTCGCAGAAATTGTTAAAGGTCCCCTGACATAGGGTTATTTTATTATTTTATAATTATCCTGGGTTGCCCTTATAGTGTTAGTATGTTTTTAGATAAAAATAGTCATAATTTAGTAATAAAAGGCATTTTGCCTAACCTGATTTTAGCCTCTGATTTAAACGCTCTGTTTGAAGGGGCGTGTCTGCTGTGGGATTCAGTGTAACCGTCCACTGCTGTGATTGGCTGACATGCTTGCACATGTAATAGCTACGTATTACATGTGAAACTCTCTCAATACTTTTACTACAGCTATTATAGACCTTATGTAGCCCATCCCTTTTCAGCGCTGCGCTCGTTGTCTTCTGACCTTCCAGCCTGTATTTTCACAGCGATCTTGCAAAGGTATGAATGAACTGCTCGGAAAAAAATGTCCCGGTCGACATTTGTTTAGGACATCGGCTTCAGTAATGCTTATGATAAACATTACAATGCTAATGATAACTTTTGTTAACTCTACAATAAGTAAATCCATGTCACCAGCTAATTACTCCTGGACAACGATGCCATAGAAATATACAGAGCGACCGCAAAACGGAAGTTCAAGAGACAATATTTTATAGATGACGGCGCCAACGTTTCTCTGGTGCATAAGGTCTATACGTTTTTACTATTACAGCTATTGAGCTTACCGAATCTTGAGAATTTTTAAGTATTTAGATCTATTCCCTTCAGTCTGTTGATCGCGAGAATGAAGAAGATCTTATCATTGTAACGCAGTTTCTGCACTCTCTCTAGTGCTTTCACCAATGCAGACACGATGATGTACATACAGTAAGAGTTGTGCAGTGTAATGTGCGTCATTGATTTCATAATAAACTTGCGCTGTATGGAAAGATTGTTATTTGATCGCTCTCTGTATAATTTGATCACAATTTAAATAAGATTACTTTCATCCTACTAAAATAAATGATATGAAGTTGATATTTTAGTCACTGGCTCGACTACTGATGCTTAAACAGTATTGAATGATTTTGAGAAAAAGGATTACCTTACCTGTCTGAACTTGAAAACTCAAATCACGCCTGCGGGCTTCGTACTTCCTGTTCCTAGCTCGTTTTCTTATGGGCGGGCCAAATTCTCTGTGCGTGCAAAGCAGAGAAAGGGAAGGTTACCTTTCCTCCGTATGACGTCATGAGCAGATTCAAGATCAGCTCGTCTGAGCTGCAGAGACGAGAAAGATAGCCAAAGCTCGTGTTTACACCGATCGAAAATTCTCGGTTTACACTGATCGAGGGACCAAATACAGGCTTGGGGAACTAATATTAATGTTAATACACCTCAGAAAGTAAAAATTTCATGTCAGGGGACCTTTAAGTAAACAGACGAGTTTATCACTTTAAAACGGAATATTCAAGTGTTCAAGTTCTGACTAAATGCACTTCCTGTACTCTGCAGATCTCTCAGTTGCAGTTCCCGCTAAGCCAAGATCCCCAGCCATGTGCCCCGAAGAGGCGCAAACTCAGTGTATCCAAATAACACTTTGACAAGGACACACAATATTTCCTCTAGAATCACTCAGCTAACATACTGACATATGCTGTTTAATGTATTTTGATTTCATTAATTCAGTAGCAGAAATTCTTTTTAAAACATTTATGGTTCAAGGGCAGTTCTAAATTGTGTATTTTGTTATATGTGTTAAAATCCTTTGAGATACATTTGATTAGTTATAATTTGCTTTCAGTGCCAGGACTTGATTTTAGTCACTAGATTGCATAGTTAGTCCACTAGATGGCAGCATGCACATTGTATCAAAAACAGTGATTCCAATAAAAACATGTTTTTTTGTGGTGAAGCACACGGTTTTGTGGATATTTGAGTGATATAATTTTATAAATAATGCACTTTAGGATATATGTCTACAGGGGTACAGACATGTGAGCTAGATTTGGCTTTGTTTCCCGATGCTGATCTGCACAGGCCAGCAACAAATTTTCCTTTTCAGTGTGTGATATTTACTACACGGTTACTTTGACTTGCAGAACCAAAGTGACATACTAAAATAATCTATACATGTCATGTAGACACTGAAAATACTTTTTGCTCTGTTGTGACAATTTGTAAATTTAGACACAAAAAGTATAAACTAAAATTTAACTAAACAAAATTATTAGCATCATACCGAGGACACTGCTAACAAAAATATGTTAAGAATGTTTTGCTAACGTTCACATTAAGTTAAATGTATTTCCAAATGTTCTCTGAATGTTCATATCGTCTAGGTTTTTTAATGTTTTTTCAAATTATTTTTTCTTGGTTGTGCGAACATTAAGGAAACATTATAACTTACAAACATTATAGGGATATAACTTTTGAATGTTTTGAAACATTTTTTTTAAAAAATTAGAAAATGTTCATGGGGAAAAAAACATTAATAATTGATTTGAATGTATATATGATAATGGTTTTGTGCTAATGTTTTGAAAACAATAAAGACCAGATAAATTGGAATTATGCTAATGTTACTGGAAGAACGTTTATTCATTACTTCTGAGACAACATTGTCAGAATGTTAACCAAATTTCTAAGACTGTTCCCTGTTAGATGAAGATATAAAGTGTAGAATAGTGACTGCTGTTTTGTACATGCTAAATCAACAATAACATACTTTTTTAAAAATCTTTTATCAAACCTGCGTGAAAACAACGACAACCGAACTGCATCCCAATTTGGACACAGCTCATATATATCAAAGTTTTTATTTGCAAACATATTCTAGATATCTCCATGGTAACAATAATATATAAGTCCCTGTTTACATCAGTGTTCACTTTATATCTAGTTCCAGAATTTTTGTTGGCCCATTGCCTAAGTGGACTAAGAAGTTGGCTAGAGACAAAAGTGTCTCAAACTCCAATTCCAGATTGGCAGTTTCAGGCTTGACTCTGAAACACTGTGTTAGTGACTAGATCTGTCACTGAACAGAGACAGCAGAAGCCTCTTCTTCCTTTTGCTTTCCCACTAGAGCTTTCGGTTTTTGACATCAGAGTTTGGTCTGTTTAGCATCTCCTCTTCCTGTTTGCTCTAACATTGGTGATGCAAACAGCACAGTTTGGACCTAAAATGTACAATGTAAAAAGAGACCTGTGGGGAAGGGGGAGGGTAGGGGAAGTCATTCTGGAGTTTGGACCACGCAATCAAACCAAGTTAGCTGCTGTCAGGCTGTGTATCTATGTGTGGGGGGTGATATCTCCCCTCAGGGCTTCTGGTAGAGGGGGGCTTTGGACATTTAGCAGGGGACTGTGATCCCCTGACCTTGCCAGAAGGGTAGAAAATGTTTTGCTGCTGATTAGCAATTCTTCAGCTTAGCAGCTTGGCTAAACTTTACGTGCAATTGTATTTTTTTAAAGGATGCCAATTGCCAAGAAAACTGTTTAAACAAGTTCACATCTTCATAAAAATACAGAAGATAGTTCAGTTTGATTCAAATTAACATATACAGCAAGTAGTCGGACATCTTGATGGTCTTAGTCGTGTGTTTGTTTTTGCTTTTCCATTGTTCGTATCTGAAAGAGTATTATTTAAATATCAAGGCAATTTTTGCAGTGCAATCATCTGATATATTGAGAGAAATCGCATGGATGCAAATTGCAATTTTATCGTCAACCAAACATAACAATAGTTGAATCTTTTAGAGTGGCTTCCAGTTTTACCATATTGATCAGTATCCAAAACATGAGATAAAATGCATCTAGACCAAGCTGAATTCATGCTTGGCATCCCTCAACATGACAGAGTGTTTTACTCGCGTGTCCCTTCTGAAATAGCAGTGCCGTACACTTGACCTTGGGCTGGATGTATGTGCCTGTGAGCTGCGGACCATCACTCCTGTCAATAGAGTGCGTGTCTGACCTTGGGCTGTAGTTACAGACTTGGCACTGACTAATTTCAGCGCTGGACTTCATATCGACACTGCAATCCCTAATATGTTGGATGATAAATAACTATTGACTGTGAAGTGAATGGAGCTCCTGGACAGGACGGAGTGGCTCGCTGAACGTGGACTTCTGAATTGAATACAGGAGCTGCCCACCCATAGATCCAGGACCAGTGCTATCTGTCTTACATTAGACTAGAAGCTGTATTTGAAAATACAAAACTGATTTGGGGTCAGTAACAAATCACTTGATTTTTTTATCAATGATTTGATAAAAATAATAATAAATGAAAAACTCTCATGTTGTTCCAAACCTGTATGACTTTTTTTAAACACCATTGACTTTTATTATTCCACAGAAGAAAGAAAGTCATACCGGTTTGGAATCGACATGAAGGGGAGTAAATAATAGTTCACCCAAAATTTAAAATCCGTATCTTTTTACATTTTAAACACGACCCACTAAGTGGTTATGTAATTTGGCCTGAGGTAAAACTTTGGTACCTAAATTTACACTGTTTACCCACATGTGATAAACATCAACTATGATTAATTCAGCAATGCATCTGTGTGCTTTGAGAACAAAGCAAACCCAATGAGAAGCCACTCTTTACACAAAATGTAGGCGAGCAAAATCTCATATCGTGAAGCCAAGAATTCAAGAAGGCACCGCGTCTGACAAATCTCAAGAATCCCGAATCACGCATCAAGACACAGCTCGTATTAGGATGCAGCGTGCACGTCTGCTCCATAAAGTTTTGAAGTGTGCTGCCAAGTTCACTGCAGGCTCTTACTCTCACAACATATGCAGAGCGCTGGAGGCAGAGAAAACTTTCCCTCCATCACTCCTCTCTCCCACATGCCCGGCCCCACCGCGCCTGACTTCTGCCCCGGTAGCCGCTGTGCCTCTCCGAGTGGATGGGTTTTCATCTCGCAGGGATGCGAGGGCAGCCACTCCGCTCCCCCTCACACTCCTTCCCGCGGAACACGGATTTACATTTGTACTGCTGCACAGTTTCTCAGTACTGCAGGCGAACAGCCAAATCCATGCAGGACTGATGGAAACACAGAAACAGCTCGAGCGACTTCAGTCAGGTCTCCTGAGATCGAGGACTCCTCAGCCTGGATGACGGAAGTGTATGTAACTAATCTTTTTGCAGTATCAGTAAACAATGGTTTTTGGAAACACATGGAGTGAGTCAATCAATACACTAAAATGTTTGCTCTAACACACATAGAACTGTACTGATGATTTGAATGTAGGCTGTATACACAATTAAAGGGCAAAATCCACTTTTTCAGCCCTTAAATGCATTTTGTTGTAGATTTGTTTATAAGTACAGAAAAGATGAAATTATTCTCTTCAGGTGCTTTGTTTATATCTTTATATTCTGTTTTGGTCATATTTTTCAACCTGTTCAGATTTTTCTGTTGTCTATGATGTTTTTTGAGCAAGTACGTCACCGTATTTGACCATTTCACAAGATGTAAACACTGGTCCAGAAACACTTCCTGTTTCAGTTTGTAACTGTTTTCTTTATTTCACATGTAAAGAAAACATCTTAAAGATGTTTGTTTAACTTTTTGATTCAGTTTTAAATGTTCTGTTGGTTGTATTTTATCCCAGCTTTTATGTAGTGTTAACAAACTGAAACAGGAAGTGCTTCTGGACCAGTGTTGTTTACATCTTGTGAAATGGTCTATAAGGACATCGACTACCGGTCCAACACTGCGAGCAATCCGCCATTATTATTTCTCGCTCCGATTTTGTAGTCCAAGCTCAATCATGCAGAAGTTATGAGAGGGCTAGTCAAAATGTTCGGTTGTTGGATGTAGTGACCTGAAGCACTTCAAGGATCCCCAATTCAACAACTTTAGCCAGTATACAGAAGGGTTTGCCGATCGACTTCTATCATTTAGCTGCTGTGTTTCCTGATGCTTTCTAAACGTCAGTTATCATTTCATTATCAATACAGATTTTTAGTGGTAAGATCAGACCGCAGTCATTTATCTTGTCAGTGTGCTTGTTTTAACAAGAGAAAAGGTCGACTTTCACTAATAACACAACATTAACTTACATACCTGCCTCCACATGAAGACGTTGTTCTGCAGGTTCGTCGTCGTCGTCATCTTTTTCAAGTCGCTCGCTCTGGCTCGAATATGTAAGGCTTGGTGGACAAGTCTTCCGTTGTTGACATTTTGTTAACGTGTGAATAAAAATGTTCTTTGAAGCTATAGTAATCGTATCTCTTATCAAACTACAATGATGGCCGAAACGCGGAGAGTTGAACCTGAGGTGAGCTCACCGTGAACTCCGCGACCTGGAAAGTAGGCGGGGTATGACGGTACGCCTTTTTATTTAAAGGGGCCGCATTGAAACGACTTGCTAACAGAAGCACATCTGAAAAGGGGCCTGTGGAGCTATAATAATGAGGAATTCAGATCCAAGCATTGCATTTATGCTTTATATAGACCATAATGTATGATTTATAAGTAAAAATGAATTAAATACTACGTTTTTTCACTCTAGTAGCCTACTATAATATATTTTGACTCAAAATGTCATACCGCTAATAATTATTCTTAAACTCACACTAGGGTGTTACTGGGAAGGACAGATGGAAAAAGAAAGATGTAACCGACATCTCAATCATTTTGAGTAATTTTTCTGAGCAGTGGCCATAAGCAAGGAAAGGGCCTTTGTCCTAGACCGCCTTTCATTTCCAGCACTGCAGGAATTGTGATGGCTGTGCCTCAGGGCAACAGAGGCACCTTAAGGAGCCCCACCTTTAAGTCCAGTGCCGGTGGCTCCAACCGTGACCTCTAGCTGCAGGGATCCCTCAGGCCAGATTTAAACGAGCTCCCGCAGGTCCTCCTCCGTGCCTCGCTCTCCTACTCAAGCTCTCTCTGAACTGGAGCAGTATGGACTTCCAGGCCAGCCTGATTTGTATAACAGTCAAAGCAATGGCTGGACTAAACGGCCTTACATTAGGTAAATGCCGTGCGGCTGTTCGCATATGCAGAGAGAGGGAGATGTGCGGAAAAATCAGATGTGACATTTCTGTGGGCCGCACACAGTGCAGCTTGCGGCAATTCTGGAGTGCCGTAGAATGATTGTGAATAATACAGGCAAAGTGTCGTGATGGCTCTCTGTTGTTTTTTTTTAAAGCGTGCCTTTCGAACCTAGAAGGAACTGTATGGGTTTTTTTCCCTTTGCATTTGTAACGAAATAGAGCCTTCTATTTCTATAGAAGCGATCTCGCTTCTTCCTTTAATTTTCCTTCCCTCTCACTATCATTACCACTATTATGGAGGCCATGAGAGACGCAAGGCAAAAGAGGCATACAATATCAGGTATTGATCCACACCAATCACCACACAGAGGGAAAAAACGTGGGTTCAGGGGCTGCACAATTCAGACTGGACAGTGCGATCGATGGGATGCTCTATCAGCCGTTGCCATGGCAACTAACAAGAGCAAGGACAGAGCCCCAGCGTTTATTTACACCTGTCTCCTACTCCCTGCCGCCTCGTAGTGCCATCTAACATTTGATGTATTTTACAGTTTGTTTTTGTCAGTGCTATTTGCATATGCTTTGCCTAAAAAAACATATAGGAGTTCAATATCTTTGTCTCATTGGCTACTATATCTCCTTGTTCTTTGCACGGGACTTTACTTTGCGTTGACCCCAATTTGTAGGTTAAGCAAACATGTTCAATGCTGCAGCCGTTGACTTGATGAGGTCATAAAAGAAGAGCCAAGAAGAACAGGCTAAGGCTTTTTTTTCAATGGGCGCATGAGTGAGCAAAACGCTGCAACAAAGAGCAGATCAGCAGACAACTTAACACAAGAATCCTCTTAGACTTAATCTATGTGAATATGGGCCACGTTCAAGGAGTCAAATAGCTTAACTAGTCATAGAACATCTAGTTTTTATGATGACTTGAAATAATATACTCAGTAAGATAGTAGGCTATAATCTTCCTATACTTTTATTAAAAAAATAAAAAAATTAAGATTCCAAAAGGGGGGTTTTCACAGCAACGCTTTAGAAGAATCACCTTGAGTTTCACCAAGTAAAGCAATTTTTCTTAGTGTAAAGAACATTTTAAAAATATAAAGGACCATTTTCTACTAGATCTTTTGTGCATTTGAAAGGTTCCAATATCAATTCCAATTATATATATATATATAAATATAATATATAAATGTAGGTGTTTTTAAAGAAAGGGCCCAATTACATAATGTGAATGACACAGATAAATAAATACTAATATTAACCAATAACTGATATATTATATCCCTGGATAAATATAGTCTGAGATACAACAGACTCAAAGGGTTCCATTTACTTGAATTGTGTAATAGAAGGGTACCAGGCCCGGCACACCAAGATCTTGCGCTTCTGATGTGTGTGTATTTAAGTGTGTAAGCATTACTGAGGCCATTTTGAACTCCCTATTGCAGTGCTAGGAATTGAGGTGAGTCCCATAACCTCACACACATGCACAGTTCTGACCGTCAACGCTCTCCCTACCCCCTTCAATCAATGGTAGTTTCATGTGGCCCCTCAGCCCTGCAGTGACGTGTGTGTGTGTGTGCGTGTGCGTGCGAGTGAGTGACCTATTGATTTATTGACTGTCTGGCTCAGCCCGGTCCATGGTACTGGACAGCCTGGAGCTGTGGATCATTGGACCTGAGGTTGCTAGGGTACTTTTGCCAAAGTAAAAGTAGCCGCAACACTAAGTTTGCCATCAGGTGATTTTGTCACAGTGCTTACAAGAAAATGAAATCTAAGAAGGAAATCTGCTAGCCAACCAAAGTTAGCCATTGCTAACTTGCTAATTGCCTCTCTGTGGGGTCTATGTGTGCCAGACCCGCTTCTTTTTCTCTTCTTGTTTCCAATTGCTCTCATCCACACCAGGCTATTAAGCTTTTCTCTCTCCACATGTACCCACACACACACTAGGACACCCCCTGAGGAGGCAAAAGAGTGGCGAGTGTCCAGCTGTCCTACTCCCCACCCCATTCCCCTGCCTTTTCACTGGTCAGTGTAGGCAGATTGAGGGGGCCTAAGGGTGTGTGCGTGTGTGTGTTTGGGGAGGTGCCATTAGCACAGAACTAGTAGCAGCTGGCCTGAAAGAAGGGATTGAGTGTCACTGACCTGGCCATAGTGTCCAGCTGAGGGTCACTGCTCTGCCCTCCTTTGGGCACGTGCTGACCAACCATCTGTGTGTGTGTACAGAACTGCCTTTTCTTTTTGAATGGAGTGGCAGTTGCCTAATCTCGGAGCATTTTTGTGAGCAGCTGGCCTGTTTGGTCTTCATAAAATGTCTATAAAGCATTGCTAGTGTCATCGTTCAGAGGGAAACATTAAGCCCTGTATACAGCAAAAACTATATTAGGAGACACACCAACAGACCATAATGTTCTGTTGTTATACATGCATGTTGCTGCTTTGAATGCTCGAGCTCTCGGCTGCCAATATTTTTGCTGCTTATCGGCTGGAAAAAGTCATTCTGAAAGTGATTCCAACAATATCTTACAATTAGAACAATTATGAAAATGTTATCGTTATAGTTATCAAAAATTGTCACAGATGTTTAAACAGCATTTCATTTTTCATTATAACTGGATAAAATAAATTGGTTACACTTTACAATATGGGTGCACTAATATGCATTAATTCATGCTTAACTAATGCACAGATAATCATGAGTTAATGTATAACTAATGAAGAACTAAATCATTAATTAATGATTTCTGCATCAGCAACTAATAAAAGAGTCTATATGATTAATAGATTAAGTAATACATGAATTGCTATTAATTCAATGTGTCATTGTGTATTAATTCCTTAATAACATATTTTATAAACTGATAGTGTCAATTAATGTGTTAATTACCACAATTAGTCAAAGCTATGCACTTCAACTTCCAGTTGTCAGCTTTAATTAATCATTAGCTAATGATTTGCAAAGGTATAATTATGTTATGACTTTACTTGTTGGGGCACATCATTATTAACTAGTAATTGTAGTAATTTGCACATGCATTTGCACTAACAATTAAGTAATTAATGATGTATTAATGCATATTAGTGTACCTGTCACATTATCTGAAAGTTAAAATACAAGGTTCTGGCTTCTTGTAATTAACATATTAATTAACACTATTAGTTAAAAAAATTAGTTATTATGGAATTAATCAACAATTACATATTTAATTAATAACAATTCATGTATGAACAAATACATTAACCTTACAGACTCTTAATTAGTTCCTAATGTGGTAATCATTAATGAATAGCTTAAATAATCATTAGTTACACATTAATTCAGTATTATCTGTGCATTAGTTAAGCATGAATTAATGCTTATTAGTGCACACATATTGTAAAGTGTTACCAATAAATTAATATAAAAAATAAATCATACTGAAATAACATAGGCTTTTTATCGTTATAGTTGTTGTAAATGGGCTTTTGAAGGTGACGGTATTCCTCTTTTTAGGCCTGACGTCATGCATCACCATTTCCGTGTCCAAAAGCGAAACAACAAACAGTGTTAATATGCACTTGCTGTGATACTACAGAAACTATCCTGTATCTCCATACAAAATCTCAGATGGCCAGTCAGTGATTCATCTTTTATGACTCATTAAAACATTGCTGTCTATGATGCCATGATATGAATATATAGTGCTCATAACCTGCTGTTGAGATAGCATTACCAATTTAAATGAGGCTTAGACTCAGAAACAGTATTCCTTACGTCACTACTTAACAAGCGGATTAGGTCATCAGGGTCATAAATGTTCATATTGTGATGCCTTCTGTGTACTCGAAAATGATGATTAAACTCTTAAATGATGTCAGCGTGAAAGCGTGGTAAGTGAATTTCGTCACATCGCCACCAGATTAAAATACAGCACAGATGTACTTTTGGGTGGATCTGTTTTTCATCCTCTTTTTCTTCTTCATCCCTCCATTCAAGGTGCTGCAGGCCCCGAATCAAAGCACAGATTAATGCTGCATCTGCACCCATCCATTCTTTGGTCGCTTTCTCCACCCCCCCTCTTTTCATTACCTCCTTCCACACTGGACGTGCTGCCTCGGACTGTTTAAGGTGATTGGATCGTGCCCATCCTCCCCTCGTGGTCAGCTGAGGTCAGAGGTCAGTGACCTTTCTCTTGATTGGATGAAATGGAATGGTCATCGTTGCCCTTTGCTGTCATTCAGTGAAAAACAAAGATTTTGGTGTCAAAAGTGTGCGGGGACACTAGTTATCCCTAACATTTTTTTTATGTTCATGCTGAGAGGCTCATTATATTTCCTGTGCATGTGCAACCACGACAGTCAATTTACAATGCTTAAATGGAGGCAGTATAAAATGATGCCATGACATAATTCTTAAAATGGATGACTGTAATTCTGGGGATCTGTATTAACGTTTCTTGGAGTGCGTGTAATGTCTGCGATAGCCCCTGGTCTTTGACCTCTGACTACTAGGCCTCTGTTGCTAGGTGACTAGAGCATTTCTGATGGAGGTTTGGGTTGTGGGGTGACAGTGTAAAGGGGGGTCAGGGGGCAGTGGTCACTCTAAACCTCTCTAGGGACGCTCACACACACGCACGTCAAACTCGGAGAGAGCTTTGAGCTGAAACACAAGCTTGCATCATTGCCAGAAATATGATAGGGCTTCTGTTATATCACAGATTTCTGGAACATGGCACTTCTTCAATTAGTCATTAATAATTCCAAGCATGTAAATAAGCCACATTTGATCATTGAAGAAAGTCGTACAGCGACGTGAGTTAATAAAGACAGAATTTTCATTTTCGGAATTTTTTGGGTATGACATTAAAAGAATATTCTGGATTTCAGAAAATATATATTTTGACTTAAAAAAGAAAGAAGAAAAACACTTACAATGGAAGTAAATGGGACCAATGCATAAACATTAAAAACAACTCACTGTTTCAAACGTTTAGCCACAATATGTAAATTATATGTTACTAAACTTGAGTATAAAGTTATATTAAATTTTAGGATGCACCGATATAAACATTTTTGCCGATACCGATAACTCTTTATATTTGAAAGCCGATATCCGATATATCGGCCGATAAATCTAAATATAATTTTTGAGAGCCTGATTGCAAAAAACCCCAAAAGTCTCACAATTAAAATCCATTTCCCAATCACACAATTATAATGTTCTTATTATAATTTCATGTTGCCGATATGACTGCACATTAACTATATTTTCCTTTTTGATTCCCAATCATATATTGAAGCAATTAAGATCAATCATGTTAAACAATAATTAATTTACATGCTTTTATAATATTATAAACTTCACATTTACTTATTGTAAATCCTCCAAATTTGCCCTATTCAATTATATTGCAGGTAAGTGTTTTATAATAACCTTGAGTTTTGCTTATTTGCTTCTGTGTGTGTGTGTGTGTGTCTGTGTCAAAGTCAACCAAATGCAAACATGTACTCTGCTGTTGCTGTTTGTACTTCATTTGCAATGATTGTGCAATGTAAAAGTAGGTAGAATCATGCCAGAGTGTAAGTTTTTTTTTTTTTTTTTGCATTTCTTTAGATTGCGTGCTTAACTTGCATTGAACAGAATACCTTTTATGCTGCATCTAAAAAAATGCATGCTATATTAGAATGCAAGAAAAACACTTTATCTTTAGAGGAATGTACAATCTAGGTTCTCTGATCTGGCAGCACAACATGCAAACAGTCAAGGTGAACCAAATGCAAACATAAAAGAGAACTTTGCTGTGTACACACTGCAAAGAGAACTACCATGAAATAAAAGCAAGACCGCAGGTCTGCAGAATGTCAGCTTTAAAGGGCATTCAGTGTTTGCATGTGTGTTTTAATGTCCCCCCCTCCAAACACGCTCTTCTGTGAGGGAATTCTCTTTATCCTCTGCCATTTTTCTCTTTCTGCCCTGTTGGATTTGGCCATTTGTCAGTAGAAGACCTTACCCTGGGGTGAGGAACACACATACTTACTAAGAGATATTTTTACTCTTGGTGTTGATGTTAGGATTCAAGTGTATCACTTTTGTGCTTTGATATAAGGGAAAAAAGCATTCCTTTGTGTTTGCGGATCCCTCACATTTAATAAAGCAAATTCTTGAATTCCCTCTGAAACACCCATTTCAATTCTCTTTGCTCTTCAGATTCCTTAACAGTATCAGACAAATCACTGGAAGATGACTGAATTAAAACTAAAGAAAGTATTATCTCATTGTAATTATATTTATTTCTGTTTATTGTAGCCTCTGCCTCTCTGTATGTGTGTGTGTACATCAAAGAGAGAGGGAGGGAGGCTGAGATGGTATCAATCGCCAGGCCATTGAACGTATTGATTAGTTACCTTTTCTTATTAACATGCTGATTAAAAAGAGCAGGAACAGAAACCGCATCTACCCACACGCACACTGAGACAGAGAAGACACCACATCGCTGGGCAGGAAAGCAAAATGGATACAGGACAAATTGTATGGAAATAGATGGACACTGAGTGGGACTTGCAAAATGGGGGATTTCTGGGGTCTGGAGAACGTTGTCTTATGATAAAATTGGAGATGTGATGGAGAGCATGGATGCTAGAGAGGAACGGAGAAACAGAAAGAGGGGAAGAGGAAAAAAAATGGAAGACAGAGGGGCAGGGAAAAGGATGCTAACCGATTGCAAGGCAATTTCAGACCCTCCACCCACCCACCGAGCATCTATTAGACTGGATATACCCTTGTGCAGAACACATCTTATAAACACACAAACAATGCTGTGAGACCTTCACTCACATTCTGAGAATGTGTGGCTGTTCTGCATGGACAAAAAACAGATCATCCTGTTTGCATAGATGTGCTTTTATATTGTGCAATGCATGTGGGTGTTTGTTTGAAGTGCTCTGCTGTTGCTGTTGTTATTTTGTGCTTTAATTGGAACGAAAGTGCAATGGAAATATAGAAGAATCATGTTAAAGTGCTTGTATGTTCAGTGTTATGAGGCAGAGGCAGGACTTTTTTTTTCTCTTTTTGGAAATGGCTGCTGCTTTATTTAATAGTGCTACCTTTAATTTGGAGGCCTTTCACCTTAAATTAATTTAATAACTAAAATCTAACGCTATTATTATAATTAAACAAAATAAAACTAAATTTAAATGTTGTTAGATTATTTAAAAATGATTCACATGTTGTTGTTTTTTTATTCCACTCCTATTAATCTGGATTGCATCATTGTGTTGCGTCAAAGTCTAAACTAAGGGCTAAAATGCTATAGGCTACTTTGTTTAATGCGTATAATTTAATAGGTTCACATGAATTTAAGCGCTTTGCAGTAGTATGTAAAAAGAAATTAAAATGTTTTAACAATTTATATTAAACGTGCTGTATTATATATGGCCAGTTGTTATACTCCGATCTAATAATTCACAATGGTAATAATAGATTGCCATCCTGCATGTTGGCAGCACGCCCACGTTTACCAATCGATAAACAGAACCAAATACACGGGCGCGCGCCCATTTGAATGCGGCTGAACACTTGCTGTGGCGCAGAGGTTAAATCGTAAAATCATCAGAAAAGATTATCCTTTAACACTGTGGCTGAGTTTGTGAATGTGACTAGTGAAACGTTACTGAAAGCTGAATATGAGCATGACCTTAATAATAATTCAGCAGACTTCCCTAATATAGTCTTGTCTCCATATTTGTGAGAATTATAAATCTCTCTCGGGGTTTGACTGAAAACGGTTCTCCTAATATTGAACCTTTAATAAATACCTTTACATAAATCAAATAGGCTAACTACATGTATGTAGGTCTAGGTTGGCCTATAATATAGGCTATTGCATTCTTCATATAATTGTGAATTCTAGTGAAGTATTTAATTTCATTATTGATTTGCGGGACAAAGATCGGGTTGGTATGGCATATGAAGATAATCTGATGTTTTTCCTAAAACAAATAAATGCATCCAGTGGACATCATTTATAAACACCGGTATTGTGTGAATATGCTCTTAGATGTAAGATCATTTTTAATGTAAGATGTAGCTACTGACTGTACATTTTCTTATTTGTTTTACAGTTAAAAATAAAGATTTAAACTTAAGTTTAAACTTTAAAACGCAATTCAAGCAAAGGAAGTTAAGTGTAGGCTACCCATACACTAAGGTTCTTGGACAACCATTGTATTTTTTATTTTATTTATTTATTTATTTATTTATTTATTTATTTATTTATTTTGTGATGCAGTTTGCTAATATTTTCTTCCAAAAAATAAAATAAAATACAAAATAAATAAATATATAGTTTCGCATATTTATAGATATATAATTTCACCTTTGTTTATTTTTCTTATAATCCGCGAGTTAGAAGTTTGTAATTGTAAAGTCACAGTGTAACTATACAGTCAGGCGCACAAAGTTTTATTTTTCAAATGATTTTCTTTTTCTGTTTCACAAGGCCTGCTCTCCGTGAGGTTGAGCATGTTAATTGAGTTATTGACTTTTTTTATCGATCGAGTTCTTTTTATTATTCACCATGCGTCCTATTATTTTTGGACGAAATTAATTTCTTTACCCCCTCGCATCTGAATGCACGTTTTAGGTTGTATGATCGTTTTATTTCATTTATTCTTGTACTATTGGCCTGTGTTTCCAAAGCCAACGTAGTAATATTGATATAAAAACATGAACACCTTAAGCAAGAGATAAAAACATATGATAACAAATATTGCTGAAATGTAAATAATGTTGCTCAAGTTCAGTGGCCTATACTTAAACACTTATCAATGAAATTGGTTGTAAGAATAAGCGACATAATTGTAGGTTAACAGTAGTAAATATTTGTTTAATTTTTTTTAAGCTTGTTGCACAATTTCATGTATTGTTTTGCACGACGCATTGATCACAGTGCATTAGAAGATTTGGATTCGTTGTTTTTTTATTTGTTAGATTGCTTATGGTTTTTAAGAAAAGGTTTTGATTAAGTAATATATTTTTTCAGGCTTTATATTATAGTGCCTTAGCGCTGCAATCCGAGGACAAACAGAAAAACTTAAGACGAAGATGAAAAGCTAGATTTGGCTAATTATAATTGTAAAGAATGTTTTTAACAATGTTATTTAAATCATTTTTCCCATGATATCTGCAATCAGGCTATAAACACTTATCTCCAATTGTCTATTAAATGTTTATATAAATATCTATTGTTATATGAAGCCATAGTGTTTCAACAGATAGTGTAGCCTATGTTTTTTTTTTGTTCACAAAATAAATGTACAAAAAAATCTAATATTCTGACACAAAGGTTTCAAAAACGACACAAACAAGACAGTTTGCGAATGGGATCAATAGCATTTATCTCCATGAGAGTTATCAGGGAGGCCGAAAATCCCAAGCATGCTAACTGATCTGCCTAAAGGCAATCTCGTTATGCAGATTACATTTAGTGTGTTACATTGAATTGTAAAATTCTTCCGTAGAAACAATACAAATTTTTTTATATAGGCTAGCCTACATGTGTGCGTGTGTGTGTTTATTTTTTTCTGCAACAATTGTGGTTCTGTCGCATATTCATCACTTGATGTGGCATAGGCTATTCAGTTTAACGCATTTAGGCCACTAGTTAGGCTGCATAAAATAATATATAAAATACTATTTTAACTGATGTTATACTGAATGATATGAACAAACACTGTATCTACGGCATCTGAAAGACGAGAGATTGTAGGCCTAACATTATGATGTGAAGGGGTTAAAATCTGCAATAACTTTCTAAGAACACACACTGTTAGTATCTGTCTGCTTAGCTCTGTACGTTTAGCCTCATGTACGTGTTAACCTGCAGGCCTCTTGATACACCACTCGGGAGGAGGACGTGGCTCGACCAAAGGCTCAAAGAACTCAATAGACAGGTATAAATAATTTACTAACTCGCTGGCCGCTGTTTTGATTTCCACGGTTTGTTTTGAACAATGTTTGATCATTGATACGCGCCCCAGACAGAGAAAAGGAAAGAATAGGTGAATAATAATAAAAAAGCCTTACATGTTGCTCTCAGATAAGCTCTTTCTAATTCATGCAAAATCTTAAGAGTTGCTAGAAATTATATTAAAATAATATTAATAATAGCCTAGTCCAAACCTTCATAGTGCCACGGGATAAAACAAAATTAAAAAACGAATAGAGGAAACGTCACTGTAACAATAGCCTACTGATACCGATGATCATTGACTATTGTTTAGCATAGCCTATTAATATTTCTATCCCGAGTGTATAGGCTACTGACAAAATACAATTTTCCAATTTAACCCTAACGCTGTGCTGCTTTTTCTAGATGCCCTAAAATGCACAATAACATTATTAAAAGGTTTAAGGGAAATTTGTATGTTACAATTATTAAAATTACAAATTATGAAGGGTGTAAAGGGTTATCAGTGCACTCTGGATCCGGTTGTTTTCATTCGAGTGTTCTATCTTCAATCAAGCTCTCCAGCCGCAGCGAGTGAACTTTCACCTCGACCCTCAAACAGAGCTTTTTTTGCGGTAAGAGCTGACCATTTTACCTCCAGCCACACACTCTCCGCACGCACACACACACACGCACACCCCTCCCTCCCTCCCTCAGCCCTGCTCAGCGCAGGATCGATAGTGCAGCATCTGCTGCGGGAAGACAGCGGTCCCACATCGCACTGGAAATTTTTTCAAGCGCTAGAATTGCTCATCTCTAAAAATTAAACTGACAGACAGATATGATTAATATTCCAAGTTTCAAACACCTACTCGCATCAACTCCCATCTCTCTCTCTCTCTCTCTCTCTCTCTCTCTCTCTCTCTCTCTCTCTCTCTCTCTCTCTCTCTCTGCCTGACACACATAAACTCACAGCGTATTAAATGCATTTTTAATAGAAATATGACAGAAGTGTAATTTTGTTGTGTATTAGGTCGCGTGTTTTAGGAAAGGTCGCATGTAGGCTACTCTCAGAATGAAAGAGGGTCATCATAGGTGCGCGTTGGATCAAGTGCATTGATCTTGTTTAGCACTTCTGTGATTGAGGAGCAAACTCTTATTTTAATTGTCCACTACACTCTCTAAGCTGACAGCTGATAAGGACCACTCTCAGTCCATGCGCTTTGTTGCTTCAGTTAATTGCCTTCTGCTTGGGAAAATAAAAATGTAGTTAGTAGCCTACATAAACGTTTTGGCCTTTTAATTGGATTAAACTGTGTTCGATATAGCATATTCTCCTGTTTATTTAAAAGAAATCTAAATGTATTAGGCTATCAAAAGAAAAGTAGCCTAGAACAAAATACAAAATATTTTATCAGATTTATTGTTGCACATATTTTCAATAGTCTATCAAATGCAAAATCGCGTTGATTTAACCGTAGAAACAGTAAAAAATTGACCTAACACTAGAAAACATAGATATCCATCAGTTTATTAAATACATAAATGTATGACAAAAGACTTTGGGTCTTTTGGCTTACTGAAGAAACTCAGCAGATTGCGCCCTATGTTATTTTTAACTCTGAAACTGTATGATTCGTTCACTGACACGAGCTAAGACAATGGCTTCTTGAGGTCCGCAGGAGGGAAGGAGTTAACGAGGGTTGTAAATTCACCCCACATCTGTCAGATTTTAAGAGTGTGACGTACAGAGGAGGGGGGCTGGGGGAAGAGAGAGAGGAGAGAAGAGTTGGGGCCGAGATCGATGAGGATACAGAAGGGCAAAACCACAGAGATAATGACAGCGACTGAGCGCGATGCTTAGACATAGATCGGCGCCTATTTTTGACACGATTGCTGCATAGCGAAGTCCGGACATCGGACAAAATCATCCGGCCTTACGCATCATTTGTGTTGCATCCTCGACAGTTGTGGTCCAGCGAGAATCTCAGCGGATAACGGCGGTGACGGACCTGGACCGAGCCTTTGCTTCTTTTCTTCTTCTTTTTTTTAACACTGAAATGTGCTGATGACAAACAAAAGTCGCTGTTACACAAAACCAATCGCTGTGTGATTGTAAATTCGGAATTTCTGCAGGTGTAGCCGATAGAATATCCCATCCCATTATCGGCTTTTGGTTGCGTTTTGGAGAGGCTGATTCGCTTCTCCCCATCTAGTCGGAAAAGCTGCGTTGTGAGGTAAGCAATTCTAACTTAATTCTTTTCTTAAACGTCGATATGATTGTTGAAGTTAGTTTGGAACTGAAATAATTTTATTAAATAGATAAGATATAATAAATAAGTTTGCTATTAATAGACAAAAAAGTTATTACTTAATAATGGAATTAATCATTTGGTGGTTCAAATAGCTATTTTGTGACGAATCAATACAGCTGAATAAATTATCAATAACAAATCAGTGATCATGGTCCTGTCTCTTTTTCAGCATTGGTCGCCAACTCAAAAGCAAGACTCACATGGATAAATACAGATGCATTTATGGAACACAGAATTTGCTTGCATGACCCAAGATGGTGCCACTGTGATGAAATGTCTCTGAGAGTCCACTGAAATCAGATTTTGAGATATAAAACAGCATCAGGAACTGTTTTTATATTATATTACAGTAACCACACATTAGACTGTTTGAAAAACACATCAGCTGGAATTTAAGGAAGAAGCGGAGTGAGGAAGGTAACGACATGGATGGTAATATGGGCGAGATGTCCGTGCACAGCCACGTAGAGCTGGCGCACGGTCAGGACAGCCGAGCCATGCTGCACTCTCGCGATCTCGCGGCTGCTTTCCCTCGTCCCTCTCTGGGAGGCCCCGCCATGGGCCTGGAGTCCGACCACCAGAGCTCCGCGTCACGATCACGGCATGGCAACTCTGGGGTATGGTAGGGATGCACCAACCAGTTGTGGTAGCACCTACACCACACTAACACCCCTACAACCCTTTGATGACAAATTCCACCATCATCACCACCACCATCCCTGCCTGCCCGTCAGCAACGTCATCGGCAGCTTCACTCTCATGCGAGAAGATCGAGGTCTAGGAGGAAACTACTACACGCCGTATGGAAAAGACTTTGGTTTGGGACAAGGTCTGTCTCCACCTCTGGGCAGTGCAGGCCTGGAGACCGCCATGCATGGCTATGGTAGCCTGGGAAGTCAGAACGGACACAGTAGCCAGATGCTTCCAGGTGGCCATGAGGTCCATATGGGCAGCAACGGGGGAACATCTGTCGAACAGCGGCAGACTTTGTGAGGGAGATGTCACCACCCTCTTTGGGGGGCGAGCATGGGGTCAGCCACCAGCTAAACAAAATGGATGCCCATCAGCACACTCCCACCTACCACCCCCATTTATACAACCAGAGCTATCAGCACCACCTCTCCAGCCAACAGGCCTCCAAGCTCGGGGAGCTCCCTTCTTCTTCCCTTCCTCCTCCGGCTCCAGCCTGGGAAGAGAGGGCATGCTGGCTGGCTCACAGAATGGCGGCGGAGGGGAGGAGATCAACACTAAAGACGTGGCTCAGAGAATCATCACTGAACTGAAGAGGTACAGCATCCCACAGGCCATTTTTGCAGAGCGGGTTCTGTGCAGGTCTCAGGGCACTCTGTCAGACCTGCTCAGGAACCCCAAACCTTGGGGGAAACTCAAGTCTGGCCGCGAAACCTTCAAGAGGATGTCCCGCTGGCTACAGGAGCCAGAGTTTCAGAGGATGGCCTCCTTACGTCTGGAAGGTAAAAGAGCTTGTTCAGTTGAATTGTAGTTTAAATGTATTGTTGTTGTGAAACAGAACAAAACCCCAAAATTAACAAGCTGATCTGGGTGAATATTGTTTAAGACTTTGACAATTGGTACATATATGAGTAAAATTTTCCATTACAGTTATTCAGTCACAATTTAACAGTATTTTGATCAAATTACAGTTAAAATGAACATATCACTTTGTTGCAATAAGGCTAAACAATACTGAGAGATTTCACCCAGTGCATCTTGCCGTGTTACAATGTTTTGACATTGAAGAGGCTGAAACTTTAACTGTTGTCCAAAGCACACAAAGAGATCTAGAGAAAAACAGTAACATGAGAATGGACGATGGTAGGGGGGAGGCGGTGCGGTTGGCGATGCAGGGATGGGGCGGTTTTCAAAATGTCGGCTGGCGTGCTGCAGCAGCCACTGAGGATTGTGGGGTGGGAGTCAAACACAGACACGCAGATTCTCCCGAAATCTTTCCGAATCCCAAGCGATCAATCACCTAAGCATGAAATACGCTTCAGAATGAATTATTCTGCTTGCATTACCACTACAGATATTGATTGGTGACCACTGTGTCCTCAGTCGTAGGGGTGTTCCATGCAACGAAATACATGGAATCAATCAATGCCCTGTTGGCCTGAGTGGTACCATGTCCTGCTGTTGTTGTTTTTTTGTGGTAGTCGCTAAACATGCCATTATGGAAATCTTCGTGATTGGCAATAAAAGTTCATACTGGATGATGAATGTAAGCAGTGTTTTGTTGTTTTCTTTTTTAATTTGAGTTTTTTGTTTTATTTTCATGCATAATTCAAGCTTGGATTGATTATTTTCCTAAATTTGAATTGATATTGACTCTGAATTTTCTGTTGGACAATTACTATTGGATGGATTTTTTTCTTGAGGCTTTTTTCACAGCTTCTGTGTGTACAAAAGCATACCATAAGTGGACACCTCTGTATTTCCCTATATAACCCACTTTCCATGAGTGTTGACTTTTCTCACCATGCCCTTTGTTTAATTACTAGCTGGTATTGATTTCCTTGGGAAAGCAACGCAGAAGGCTCCTGCACACACCTCCTGTGAATAAGACGGCATGAGCAAACATTAGAATGCATGCGGCTACACGCCTCCTCTCTCAGAGCCAGGAGGAGTTCAACTTACCCGACACATTTAATGATGATTCAGCTTAATGCAGTGATTTTTAACCATATTTATACAACAAATACCCATCCTTTTAAAATCCATCAGCACTTATTGGGGGGCAAAATTATTACTTTTTATTTTTTTAGGGGCTTTCATGCATATTGCAAACAGGGCCTAAGATTGCACTGCATTTGTTGTACAATAAATGCATCTTTCAATGTTTCACATTTGACCTAGAATTCATATCCTGGTTGGTTTTTCTAGATATCTCTTCTTTCACTCAGTTTTTCCTCAGGTCTTTTGTGTGGATGTGTTCTGTTTGTTGTGTCGGTGTGTTTTTGCAAACGGGCTGAGCTTTGATTGGGAGAGAGACGAACAGAGAGAAATTCAGTCGCAGGGCAGGGTAGAGATCATTACTCTAAAGCTCGGTGTTCGGACAGCATTGGGATTTCAAACACAGGCACTGAAGCCTAAAGCTCTTGTCTTAAGGAATCACATAGATATAATCGGCTTAAATAGCAGAGGCTTTTTCACTGATGCTGTTACTTTTTACATTTTTAGCCCCTAACTATTTGTATTTAAAATTGCATAGTTACGTTTAGATCTGTGCCGCCCTGCTGTGATTGACAACAAATGTTGTTTGGCACGCAGACGCTCCCCTTTCATCCAGCACTAAAGGGGTTAAAGCTCCTCTATAGGTCGGGGAGTCTGAGCAGCACAGATTTAATCAATAATTTCTATCAGCCTGTGGCCGAAAAAAAATCAGCAGGGGGGTGGAGTAGGCAGGGAGTACGGCTTCGGGGGGAGAGAGGGGTGATAGGCAATTGGGGTGGGGGTGGTTTATGAAAAAGGCTTTCGATCACGTTTCAGCTACATGAGACAAGTGGTATACATCATGATTAGGGCCTGCTCCCACGATCATAAGAACTCTATGGGGGGAGGTTTATGTCTCAGAGTGTGGTGGATTTATAGCATGGTAATTCCTACCTTTTACACATGATTACAACATCAAGAAGCATTTAGTTAATGGTCGCCGTTGTACTGCCGAAAGCAGGTCGGGCCAATCGAGAGGATCGGGGGTTGCTTGAATTGGAGACAGGGGTAAAATGCTGGATTGAAACATTAAAATGTGCATTTTGAGGACAACAGACTTTCTTTTGTTTTTGTTTGCCATCTATTTGATATAGATGGTTATTGTTCAGCACGTTTACAGTCTTTCTTCATATCGCTTAATCTCCCTTATCCTGAATTTCCACTCAGGGATCAATAAAGTACATTTATCTATCTATCAAGTTGGCAGTTGTCTGATAGAGACTCTCTGGTTTTCAGGCAATAGTCTGGTCAACACCCAGTGGGGTATTTAATTAAGCCGTGTATTATATAACAATAATAGCTGTATTTGATAACATATATAACATAAAAATGCAGAATATTGATAACATTAGCTCTAACTGATCTTTTCCATCTTTTTTGAGATCTGCAGGACTATTCAGTTTCATTACATGCAATGTTTTCTTTTTTAACGAATTGAGACCTTTTTTAGCCTTTGACTGTAATTTCCTGGTTTTGTTTGCATATTTTAGATCTTTATCGTCATCTCTCAATTTGGTTGCAATGTTTAAGATTCTTTAAAATGTGAGATTTTTCACTTGCTGAAACTGTCAGCCATGACTAACTAGGGCTGTCAAACGATTAATCGCGATTAATCGCATCCAAAATAAAAGTTTGTGTTTACATAAAATATATGGGTGTACTGTGTATAATTATTTTGTATGTATATAAATACACACACAAGCATGTATATTTAAGAAAAAATATTATTTATATAAAAATGATTTCTATTTACATATAATATAAATTATATATAAATCTATATACATGAAAATATTTCTTAAATATATACAAGCATGTGTGTGTACTTTATTTATATATATATAAACACAAACTTTTATTTTGGATGCGAATTAATCGCGATTAATGTTTGACAGGCCTATCATTTTTTCAGTTTGAAATGATTTATATTATTGTTAAAGACAAAAGCCACTTGTTAAATAATCTACACTGAAACAGGCGCTCTTTATTTTCTCTGCAATTAAGAAAGTGTAGAGATTAGATAACAAATTTAAATAGCTAATAATAATTGAAAATACCTAGCTTATTTATATTTCCATGTCTTTTAGACTAATGTTTTTCTCTCTTATTTTTCAGCTTGTAAGCGCAAGGAGCAGGAACAGTCCAAGCTAGAGCGCAACCAGGGGCCCAAACGCACCCGGCTAGTCTTCACAGACCTGCAGCGTCGCACTCTCTTGGCCATTTTTAGAGAGAACCACCGACCGACCAAAGACCTGCAGATCACCATCTCTCAGCAGCTGGGCCTTGAGCTTTCCACCGTAAGCAACTTCTTCATGAACGCTCGGCGCAGAAACGTCAACCGCTGGACCGAAGAGGGCCGCCCATCCTCCACCGGCTCGTCGAGGTCCAGCACCGCATCTCCAGCTGTGACCTGCTCCACGGCATGATGGGAAAACGAGCCGGCACAGGTTTACCTGTAGCTCCTAGAGTTTTTAATCAAGGGTGTTTTTGAATACAAATCAACAGCATATGAAACCAAAGATGAAGTCTTTAAGAGGGTGATGTCCGCAATGTCTAGATGAGACAGGCATTGATTGTAGTTTTAGCGTTGGTTATTTTAGCTTTAATCGGTGAAGGACAGAGCCCAAAACATTAGGGCTTATGAAATCATTCACAAATCAACATATTGAGGGTTATGAATAGATATTGAAGCGGTTTATTTTTGTAATTTGTTACAACGTCTAAAATCAGTGCAAGGTCTAAACGTTTCTGGTTTTTCTTTGTTGATCGTGACAGACGGAAAGTGGCAAAATTATATTTTGAGAGAGAGAGATGATTTTGCAACAAATGGACAATTAATGACCAAAGAAACCAAGAAGGATGCAAGCGAATATTTCAGAGATTCCTTTAAAGGGAAAAACTACTGGACAAAGAAGCTGAAACCAAAATATGAACATTTTTCAAGAGCTTGTTTTCTTTTTATACTCCTTCGTTACAAAATGCACAGGATGGTGTCGCACCCAGACGACATTTGCAAGAACTCAAAACAAGATGGTGGGGAAAGTGCAGCCGTGACACTTTTTCCCAACAGACTTTAAACTTGTTTGTGAGTTTCTGCTGACAGAATGGCTGCAAAAAGAATCCAGACCGCTCTCACTCTTGCAAAATCTGATTTCAAAAATGATTTCTATAGATACGGAGATGGAGAAATCTGGTTTTTGTTTGTATTTTGTACAAATTTCAAGCACACAATCTGGCCGATGGCTGTTCGTAACCGTAAAAAGCTCAAAATCTCAATGATCCTGATGAAAAATACTTACAAAAAGCTTGAATTGAATATGAAATGAGAACCACTTTGTGTATTTATAATTATTTATGTATTTATTTCTAATCTTCTAGCTATTTATTTTATTTATTTGCTAGTTACCTTCAGTATTTATTTGTTGTTTGTACGTGTAAAACGACCCTGTCTCCTGATAGGAGTCCCAATACCAAAGATGAATATTTGTCCTCCCTGAATGTCCAACGTTTCTCGTCTCCTGACCGCTGTGTTAGTATCTCGATAGACAGACTAGCGTACCCATCCATGTTCATGCTGCATGTTTAGACCCTTTAGGCCACAGCCTGACTGAACAGATCGAGACTCAGCGTGATAGTACGGCGGCACACAAGTGGCTATGAAGTCGAGATGCTTTTATATTTAGGCTGTGTTGAACTGTGATCTCCTCACTGCAGTCCACATTAACTGTACGACGATCATACATGCTGCGCTGAAGTCTCTCGGGTGGGCAGTAGAGGGAGAGATCGTCCCCTTTTCAATGCTCTTTCTCGTTCCCCTGTGTTTAACCTTTGCAGGGCATGTAGTGAGGCCCCTTCGCAGCACGCACTTGAAAGAGGGCCCATGAAAGAGGCCATCGACTTTTGCCGACTTCAAAGAGGCCCTTTTTATCTGTGTCCTCTCGGTGGCTGGGGCCGCCGCTCACCCAGGCCCATGGGCTTAGGGCGTTCACCAGGAGGGGTGGCAGATCAGAGGAAGGGGAGGGGTGGTGAATTGGAGTTTGGGGATGGGAATTAAAGTTTAATGAGCGACAATTGTAAGCGTGCTGTGCATAGGGCAAAGGGTGTCAGCTTGTGTGTCTTAACTCTCCAGGTCACCCTGTTGCAGCGCTAGTAGTTAACTGGGTGGGCCTCTCTTTTCGTGGAGATGTAAGGATTTAGGTTATTATAATTTGCAAAATTACAGCGGTAGATTGTTAGAGGTCACTCGATGACCTGTAGCGTCCCGAAACTCACGTTTAGCAGATGCTGGTTGACGTACGTTAGTGTTTGGCGCCTCCTGGTGCATACACTGTTCACACAGACTTATTGTCAATGAAGAGGGTCACACATAAATGGCGGCATATTCGCGTAGTTTTTAACCTCTTCGGATGTATTTGGAAGAGTTACTACAACGTGTACATCTGAAGTGATAGTTCCATTCCGCTATCCCACCGAGGGGAACCCGTTTGGCCCTTTTTGTTCTACCCGACAGCTCTAATTTCATCTACCTCAACTGTGTGTGATGTGTCGTGTAGCTGAGATGTAACTGTACCAAAGATCCCATCCATTCAGGGAGCGTCTGTGCGTTACTAAGTTTTTATAGCCAAATGTGCTGGAATCAATCCGTGAACACAACTAAATCACATCCCTACCTGCAGGCAGAGAGAACCTTGTTTGTGTGTTGAGCGTGCGCGTGTGTGTGTGTGTGTGTGCGTGAGAGACTGAGAGAGAGAGAAAGAGCGATTGAAGAACATTTATCAATTAAAGACCAAATGGGAATGACAATCGGAGCAAGAAAGGGGATCTTGCTGATCTTATGATTGCTTATCCCTCCAAAAAGACAAAAAAGAACCAAAGTGTTACCATGTAAAAGTGAAGATAGACAAAAAATAAATGTTAAATATGTTTGTCTCTACAAATATGATGCAAGTATGTTCTAGCTGTATCATATGAATCACCCAAAAAATATATAATTTAGCAAACCTGATTGGATCACAACATAGGCTGACAGAATTCACTCTCAATGCTTTTCGTTTTTGCATCTGGAGATCCATTTATTGACAGTTCAGATAAGCAGACTGAAAAGGTAGCAAGTGTTTTCTTTTTCTTTTACCTATCACTCATCTGAAATCTCTTTCTGCTGGTGTATCATCCGTGTCATTTTATGCCATTCTCTCCCTTGTGTTACCTTATGAATGTGGCTAATCAACCAAAGGTGTAAAAATCACAGCAATCTAAATGTCAATCATAACTGGACATTGTGTGCTGATCTTGAGAAATCCTTTAATACCTCATGTGAAACTGTTTGTTGTGATGTTGCACTGAATAAAACCAAGTCATTTGTAAACATATTGAATAGAGTGAAAGCATATTTCCTTTAAAACATCAGAAATAAGCAAAGAAAACATTTAAAATTCATTATTTATTTAGTAAGATACTCATAAGATAAGATTTAGGAAATGTAGCTTTTTAAAAAAACATAGAACACATTTAATGTTAAGAAAGTAGATTATAAAAATGTGCATTTCTTGTTTTGATATATTCATATATTTCAACAGGGTTTCATTTACATAACCGGGTAGCAGGCGTATGAGGCGATGCCACACATGTTGTTTTGGTTTCTGGCCATGCGTATGTAGCCACCATCTCCAAATGTAGTACCCCAACTGTTAAAACAAAAGCAAACAATCAGCATTTTCTGCATTTATTCCTCTAAGGCAGGGTTTCACAGACAGGGTCTAGATTATGCCTTAGACTTGCATTAACATGCCTCAGAAAATAACATGACTGGTGTGCATCTTGAGGCTAAACAATGGCATGCTTTTTGCCCTTGTGACATGATATGGCATGATATATCAAAGCAAGTTGCTTTCAGTTAAAACAGCTCAAACATGCCTTTTAGTCTTGGACTAGCTTAAGCCTGGTCTGTGAAACTCGAGGGAATATGTTTTGTCCAAAACAGATTTTTCGCTTTTACAAGAACTCCTCTATTTCCACCCACCCCTACCACCCCCTCCTCCAAAAAAAGACCCAGTCAGGTTATGCCAACAAAATTTCACAATCATTCTGATTTTACCTGTTTTTGAGCAGCCAATAGTCCTGCCCTGCAAGTGCACCATATCCCACAGCCAGCACTGCATGGTTTATATTTTGGGTGCAGGATGGATCATTGTAAACTCCTGTGGACAGATATGAGATAATATCATAATAGTTTCTTAGAAAAAGAAAAAGAATTTCGACCTTCAATTTCCAACTTAAAAAACCTAATCTGGTAATCGCTATGACTGAAATGTGTAGAAAAGAAATACTCACCACTGTGATAAAATATAAACTTAGGGTGGGTGGCATCAATGGCCACTGAAATCGGCCCGACACTGGCCAAAGCCTCCTTCAAGGCCTCTTCATCTCCCTGATGGACAGAATAGTACTTGGTGCAGTTTGCTGCACGCTGGGATGGATTGTAACTGCACTGCCCTTGCTGTAGGACACATTTATATATTAGATTATACTCCTTATGATAATGATAATGGATTGCAGCTTTTAAATAATGTACCAAACACTGACAAATCCAGTGATGTAGAGACCAGATATGTATTGCTAAAATTTTCCAGTAACCGTTCTTGTCACTTCTAGTATGGATTATTTTTTCATATTCATTCTTCTGTAATTATCACTTGTTTTTTTCTCCACTTGGACCCACACAAACAACTTACCACTGCTTTATAAGGGTAAGATGAATCTGAGTCTATTCCGCCATTATCAATGACGTACTGGAAAGCCTGGTCCATATAACCTCCATTGCAGCCCATGTTTCCATATCTGGAGGAACAGTCCACCAGGTTCTGAGGACTGAGGTCGACCAGCTTCCCTGTGGTCTTCATCAGCTGACCTTCAAGAGCCCCAACAGAGCTGAACGCCCAACAAGAGCCACATGCACCCTGACAGCAGAGAGAAAAGCATGATAAAACGACTAAAACAGGAAACACATGACCTGATGACCTGCATTTTAGGATGGATTCATGGGAAATGCTACAATGACTTGACATTTTTAAAATTGCTTTTGTCTCTTGTCTATCAAAAGAAACACAATAAAATGCTATGTAGACACAAATCTAAATGACTAAATATCAGATTGTATTATCTTAAAATGTATGGTATAATACCTGATTCTTCACACTGGAGACATATCCCTTCTCTCTCCAGTCAAGAGTGTCTGGGATAGAAGCGCCAGAAGAGCCCACAAATGTCGCTGTTTGCCTCTTAAAGCCAGGAGGAACACGAGTCGTGGCTAATGTTTGCAGGATTTCCTCCATTGTCTGTGATTCAACATGACAAATAGAGAATTGTGAGTTACAGATGGATCAACTTGTTGCTTGCTTTGCAGAGCATATAGCCTATGCAGCCATTGGAGGATGGGTACAGTGGTGGCCATAAAGGGATGGACATGGTCAGAAACAATGCTCAGGTAGGCCGTGGCATTTAAACAATGCCCAATTGGCACTAAGGGGCCTAAAGTGTGCCAAGAAAACATCCCTCCCACCATTACACCACCACCACCAGCCTGCACAGTGGTAACAAGGCATGATGGATCCATGTTTTCATTCTGTTTAAGCCAAATTCTGACTCTACCATCTGAATGTCTCAACAAGACTCATCAGATCAGGCAACATTTTTCCACTGTCTTCAACTGTCTGTTTCAACTGTTTGTTTTTGTGAGCTCTTGAAAATTCTAGCCTCTTTTTCCTATTTGTAGTGGAGATGAGTGGTACCCAGTGGGGTCTTCTGCTGTTGTAGCCCATCCGCCTCAAGGTTGTGCGTGTTGTGGCTTCACAAATGCTTTGCTGCATACCTCGGTTGTAACAAGTGGTTATTTCAGCTAAGTTGCTCTTCTATCAGCTTGAATCAGCTTGACCCATTCTCCTCTGACCTCTAGCATCAACAAGGCTTTTTCACCCACAGGACTGCCACATACTAGATGTTTTTCCCTTGTCACAACATTCTTTGTAAACCCTAGAAATGGTTGTGTGTGAAAATCCCAGTAATTGAGTAGATAGTGAAATACTCAGACCGGCCTGTCTGGCAACAACCATGCCACGCTCAAAATTGCTTAAATCACCTTTCTTTCCCATTCTGACATTCAGTTTGGAGTTCAGGAGATTGTCTTGACCAGGACCCCACCACTAAATGCATTGAAGCAACTGCCATGTGATTGGTTGATTAGATAATTGCATTAATGAGAAATTGAACAGGTGTTCCTAATAATCCTTTAGGTGTGTGTATATATATATATATATATCTATACTACAAATCAGTAGTATAGTATAGTGTGTATATATATATATATACACACTATACTATACTACTGATTTGCCCTCCAATTGCCCCCCCCCCCCAATTATTATTATTATTATGCTTATCCTTATCTCACAGTAGTTTCATGCTAAAAATCTAAACAAGGAAATAGAAAAGTATTGCATGCCAGGAGATTTTTGTCTGACAAAAATCATGAATAAAATGACAAGGCAAAAAGTTGAATGGGATATATGCACGCATGCAAGTTCCGCATTTGACGCAAGGATGCTCGTCCATTTCCGGTTGTGTAGATTAAAGCGGAGGAAAACCGAGGAAAACGGGATTATGGCAGAGTCTTCAAAATTTACTGTCCTCCCGTCTTTGAAATGAAACATACATACGTTTAGATGTAATTTTATATATAGTTATGTTTATTTCATATAATTTTAAAAAGAAGCATAAACACAACGAGGGGTGTCTGTTTTATCTGTTTTGTGTCTAATGTTTCTTTAGTATAACCATGGAGTATAAAATTCAATATAAATTCTCGGTATTGCATTGGACTCTCACGATCGGCGGAAGTTATCGAGCATCCTTAAACCTTCAACGGAAATACCGCCGTGCATAGAGCCCATTGGACTCATGTTCTCACCAGGTCACCTATGTGGTTCATGGCCAGGTCATATGAATGCATGCCCATGGAGGCCTCCAGGTTATGAAGGGTGATAAGTTCAAGGTTTTTCTCCCACAACTCCCTCCTGCCGAGTTCCTCAAACTGTCAATATGAACAAAAGACGATTCAACAATTTAATGCAGCAATATATTTAACTATTGACATCACTTGTCAAAACTATTTATAACTATTAACTATAAGTCTCACATGAATACAAATAAATTATCTATCAAAAATGCCCATGAAACAAGCTTTACCAGTTTTATGAGGAACAAGGAAGAGTTTTGTTTTCCTCACTGAACATGTGATAAACAAAATACGATTCTAGCAGTGAGTAAAAGATCAGCTGTGATGGATGCTTATGAAGCTCATGTTCTCACCTTGGTGGAGTAAAACTTGTCATGAGTCTTCTTCCACAACTCCCAGTGCTGGTCTAGATTCGAGTTGAAATGGGCCAGTGCTGTGCTACAACACACGGCAAACAGCAAGCTCCCGAACATCATGGCCTGACAAGAACAAAACGGTCCATGAAAGTTACTGGCATGCATTAAAGGTGCAATGTAAAATATTTTTGAAGATTTATTGACAGAAATGCAATATAAGATCCAGTGGCGAGCGACTGCTGGTCTTTCAAAGAGGGGAAGTGTTTGTTTTTTTAAACTCAACTGTCAGGTGTGGGGATGGTGAAAGGTGCGAAGACAGAGTTGATGGGCTTTATTTTAATAAAATAAAACAAAATACAAAAAAAAACTACAAACCAGCACAGGAGAGCACATGGCACAAGGAAATACACATGACAAGCCATGTTCTCACAACAAAAATGACAAAAAAAAACAAGCATATGGCCAGTAAAACAAATCACAAGCAATGTGACATGAAGAACAATGAGAACACTCATAAGCCACTTGTTCACACAGAACATAACAACATGAAAGCACACATCTAAAACACAAGATGTGTGCTACACATTGACAGTAAAAGAAATAGACACAGCGACCCCATTGATTTCAATGGAGAAGACTGAAGCCCGATTATTGTACTTCCTGTCTGATGTGTGAGCGACTGCGCAGTCTCAAACTGAGCTTGACGACAGTCTGACAGTTGTAAATCCACTAGTAGCTGTGCTAAGACAAATCTGAATCACCTAATTCCTCAAAAACGTTGTTGAAATATCGCGTTGATTTTATGAACTCTATGGGCTTCTCCCTTGACTTTATGCATCCGTGTCCCCCCGATACTGTCTCATAGACAGTAAAAGATTGCCTGCAACCTTCTCCTCCTGTCTATACGATAATGTCTCTATTGTGCGACAGAAAGTTGCAGTGGTTATGACGCAATCGTTAGCCTATTTTTACAAAAACTGCTTCTACGTGCCGTAACATAAGATACAAAGTAATGGAGCCTTTTATACATTGTCGTGTTTCTTTATAAATAAATAATGGACAAACAAAGTCTTTGGACAACTCAGATGCAAAGTTATTCGCTAACTTTAACTCAAAGTGACACCAAAATGAATGGGAGTCAATGGAATGCTAACAGCAGGTGAAGTTCTGCATCTCAGCACTTCACCTGCTGTTAGAATCTCATGCAGACGAGTCAATGATAATAATGCTTTGCGCCTTAACCAGCTCAGTCACAGTGTAGAGCCACAGCCATACAGCATACCAGCTCATATTAGCCAGCTAAACTTTTACTACCCTGTTAGAAAAAATATGTAGTTGGATAGTTTCATGTGGTTCTTCTTCCTCGCTGTATAATGGGTTTGCTATGTGGGGAGAAATGTGCTGGTTACGTTTCTTGAGACGATCAGCTGATTACTATTATTATATATTAAGAACCTTGATCCTCACCTGACTATGGCTTTGTAAACTTTAGCCATGATGTGATGTATAATGGACTGTGGTACAGAAACCTGGCTTACTCTGGCTATTCTCTGCTGTCTCAGACGATGATATGTTTGTTTTTAGCAACCGTAGCTTCTTAGAAAGGGAGGAGAGTGGGCTGAGCCCTTAGTGCAACTCGCAACCAAACCACTAGATGATGCTAAAATCTACACACTGCACCTTTAAAACATCAATATTTTTTCTGTTATATGCTTACTGTATATGCTCACACATCAACCACAGCATGAAGAGATTATTTCATGAAGGAGACTCATTCTTTACTTAAAATGAATATTGTTCTGTTGCTATATTTTCTTCATGGTCCTTTTTATTGACAAGATATTAAGGATTATAAGTACGTACTGTGATATTATTCAATGGTATACAAATAAGTCATCATATATTAAATAATTGTGTATCTATTAAATCTATTCTATATATATATTGATCTTTCTATTCATTCGAAATAATTCTGGGAAAAACATTCAACATTAATAATACATTTTTCTTGAGCATTACTGATTTCTGAAGAATCATGTGACACTGAGTAATGACTGCTTAAAAAATCTCTCTTTGCATCACATACATAAATTAAATTTTAATAAATATATTTGATAAATTAGATTAAATTGTAATATTTCACAATCACGCAATTACTATTTTTCATTATTTATTTATAATATAGACTATATGCTATTGGTGATCTTAAAGGTTTTCTTTCAAAAACATAAAAAATCTTACCAACCCCAATCTTTAGAACAGTAGTATATTTACATACATACAGATATTTATGAAATGAAACACACCTGAGTTTTCTATAAAGGAACCAATTACATGCAACCTTTTAACTCTCTAATACAACGAGACATAGTCAATACATTAAAACTGAAAGAGAAACCTTTTGAGAAAAACTATCCAAGAGGAAGATACGATACAAAATATATAGCCTACATATTAAAACGACACATGAAAGTGAAGAAGAAATGAACTCCGACGTGTCTCGTCTTACCTGTGCACTCTCGTCTCGTTAAACTAGACTTCGTCGTCTGTAGAGGAAGTGATAATGAATTGGATTTCCTGGTGGTGCATTTATTTTGTTCCATCACGTGCTAATCTCGGTCCATTGTCATGTGGCACAGTCTTAATTTTGCTTAGCCCTGTTACATGAGTAAAAAAAAAACGATTTAATTCGATGGAAAAAAAATTCTTGTTGTTGGATCACCACATTGGCTAGCAGAATTCGCTCTCCCGGAAAACCATAGGATACATAATAGCCATCTTGAGATAGTTGAGATTAGACAAATAAGGTGGTTTAAAAAGAGATTTGTTTTAACTAATCTAAAATATAATTAACTGATGTCTAGTTAAGTCAAGCTTTTTTTTAAATCCATTGATTACGGACATTTAACCAACCAATTCGTATAAATGTATATATAAATGGTCTTGCATATTTGTTTCCGGATAACATCGGAGATTACACATCAATTAGTGATGTAAACTGATAACATCGATAATAAAATACTAGCTACACATACACGACAGTTATTATCCTTTTTGAGGCGTTCTGAACCATAGTCTGAACAGCCATAAGCAAATTCAATGTAGGTGCAATACCCCCATCTGGTGGTGAACTCAGCATCAACAAATCAAAATATTCCAAACAAACACTTTTAGTTAAAGTCGCACATTTTAATTTAAGATTTCAGCATTTTACACAATTATTAGCAATATATCTCTGGATCAAGTGTGCAACTTACCCACTGAGACAAATAGGTCTTTAAAATCAACATGAAATCAAAATGGACAAGTTTCAGGTTTATGCAATACTGCGGTATTTAATCAACGATAACATGAGGTAACAGCAAAAACAAACCACAAAGATCCAGTCATGAAGAAAACCTTTAATAACTCTCATGTTAAATTACAGTGATGTTCCACTGACCATTTGTAAAATGTACTGAATTGAGTGAAGGTACATTCTTTTAATGCTTCACAAGCCAGAAAACATTAAAAAGTCAATATTTATTGTATAAAAGATATTACATTTGTTTATATATAAAAATAAAATAAAAAAAGACAATGAAAAAAAAAGAACACATTTACATACAAGAAATGACTATAAAACAGTAAATCTCTTATTTGAAGTTGACGCATATCAACAGGGTTTCAGTTAGATAACCGGGGTAGCAGGCGTATGAGGCGATGCCACACATGTTATTCTGGTTTCTGGCCATACGGATGTAGCCACCATCTCCAAATCTGTTACCCCAACTGTTAAAAGAAAACAATCAGTATCTGCATTTCTTCATTTCAATGTTTTGACAAAGACAGTCTGCTTTTACAGAAATCTAATTTTCTCATTAGTGGGTACATTTCCAAAATCAGACCATTTATAAATCACAACCCTTTAATGATTCTGATTATACCTGTTTTTGACCAGCCAATAGTCCTTTCCAGCAATCGAACCGTATCCCACAGCCAGCACTGCGTGGTTTACTTTTTTGGTACAAGTTGGGTCATTGTAAACTCCTGTGGACAGATGTGAGATAACGTCACAACAAGAATTTGAACTGATATACATTTTTTTTTTAAGAAGATAAAATAAAATAAATAAAATGTATTTACCACTGCGGTACAGTATAAACTGAGGACGGGTGGCATCAATGGCCACTGAAATCGGCCCGACACTGGCCAAAGCCTCCTTCAAGGCCTCTTCATCTCCCTGACGGACGAAATAGTACTTGGTGCAGTTTGCTGCATGCTGGGATGGATTGTATCTGCACTGCCTTTGCTGTAGGACACATTTATTTATTACATTACACATTAGACCTATACAAGACAAAGGATTACAATATTGCATGCTCCAACAAAATAAATCCAGCAATGTAGTGACTGTAAATGTATGGATCAGAATCCGCGGTAACAGGCCCCGTCAATTCAAATATGCAAACAAACATTTGTGTGCTTAACGTTTCAAGTGTAATTATTAGAGGACCATTTAATCAGATGTAAATTGTTCTACATTTGATCCAACGTACCACTCCTTCATAAGGGTAAGATGAATCGGAGTCAATTCCGCCATTATCAATGACGTACTGGAAAGCAGCACTCATGAAACCGCCATGGCAGCCCTTGTTGCCATATCTGGAGGAACAGTCCACCAGGTTCTGAGGACTGAGGTCGACCAGCTTCCCTGTGGTCTTCATCAGCTGACCTTCAAGAGCCCCAACAGAGCTGAACGCCCAACAAGAGCCACATGCACCCTGACAGCAGAGAGAAAAGCATGATAAAACAAATAAAACAGGAAAAACACAAACTTTTGGATTACAAAGGCTTATGAGGCAGAAGAAACATCATTCTGACAATGCATTTAGTTGCTGATTTTTGAATTTCCAACTCATTAGGGAAGTTACACACAAAAAAGGGAAATAAATTTCCTCAGACACGGACAGGACAGTAAGAAAAACAAAGGAAGTGAAACTTCTTTTTTTGTATGCATGCATGTTCTCTGACAGAGAATGGTGCCCAATTCATCTGACATCATGAGCAATAGCTAAACCACAATCAATGTCTCAGCAATTTTCCCAGGGTTGTGTACCGAAACCCGGTGCCAATATGTAACTGGTACCCATGTCACCTATATGTTACCGGACCAAAGACGTATATTTGGTGCAACTTAAATACCTGAGCTGTCGATTGAAATATTTGCCCTCTGGTTCTACCAAACGGATCACCGTATCATCACCGCATGTGATCTCTAGATACCCCTTTGAGTGTACGATTGATCACACTTTGTGTTCAGATCGTGTGATCAACTGTACAATTCAAATGTGCTAATGAAACTATTCATTGTTTTAAACCACATAAGATTTATTTTAGGTTTCAGACATTTAAATACACAAGCACTAGCAAAACGATACATTTTATGGTTTGTAAAATACACTCTGATGTGATTAGGTGGCTTAGGTTATGTAAATTTGTTGTTTTGTATTTAGGTTACTTCTATTTATTCATTTAAGTATACTTTATGTACAAATTATATATTGTTCAATTTTAAGAATCTTTTATTTATTTTTATTTTTTCAATAAAGCCATTCTTTAAATGTCATTCACCATCCTTTTAAGGCTCATTGTTTTTTAAAAGGGTCCCCATTATGGATTTTTGAAAATTACCTTTCATGTAGTGTGTAACAGCTCTAAGTGAATGAAAACATCCTGCAAAGTTATTGTTTAAAAAAAAAAAAAAAAAAAAAAAAAAGTCAACCGAGTTAATGAAATGAATCGTTTTTAAAACGAGTCAAAAGCCACTTTGTTGTGATGTCAAGATGAAACATTAGCATATTGCCACCCACTTTAGCACATGCAGACACCAGGAAAAACTTGAACCCCAAACCGGCAGCCGATTCCTGTGAAAGTTGGACAGCATCATGTCGAGAAGACACTGTGCTCTACAATGTGAAGGTAAAGCCAGGTTTATTTTTTCCAAGGACGTGCATTTGAAATCCGTGGTTAAAATTATTTTTACCATGATTCCACAACAGTATAACCCTCAACTTTTGTGGTGTTCTCTTTATTTTAATTATGATAACTAATAATTGAATTAGCTTAGCTAATGTATACATTGATCGCATACATGCACTGTTATTGATAGTTTCCACACGTTCACCACAATATATTAGAACAGGGGTTCTCAACTCCAGTCCTCACGACCCACTGCTCTGCACATTGTGCATGTCTCCCTTATTGAACACACCTGATTCAGATCCTCAGCTCGTTAGGATAGACTCTCTGTCTATCCTAACGAGCTGAGGATCTGAATCAGGTGTATTGAATGAGGAGACATGCACAATATGCAGAGCAGTGGGTCAGAGACTGGAGTTAGAACCCCTGAATTAGAACAATACTTAGTAAAGAAATTAGTACAAGTAAAATAATCAGTTTGTTAATGAAAATTGTTACTTGTCAATGCCAAATCTGTAAGGGATTACAGTTGCAACATCTCATAATGTGCCTCAAACAGAGTAGCGCATCCCTGAGAAACGTCCTGCTCAAGTCATCCTTGCGATGAAGGTTCAGAGTTGAATAACTAGTTCTTCCAGGGTTTCATTATTAGACTCGTGCTCGGATTGATAAGGTAAAATCAACGTCATTATCCGTTACTGCGTTTAGTTTATGGTGTATGAAGCCTCAGGACACGCAGGGCTAACGTTATGACAAGAATTGGCGTTTTTGTTTTCGACACGCGCTGTACATGTTAAACCAATCACACCAGACTGAGATGTCTGGCCAATCAGAGCAGAATAGCTCACGGAAAGGAGGGATTTAGAGCAATTGATTTATCTGACGAGTCGTTTGAGAATTATTGAAAATATGATGTGCAAACGTACATTGAGACACTTTTTCTTTTCTTATTTTACCTTTGATGCATGTAAACCTGTTGTCAGGAGACTCCAAAACAACTTTAAAGTATCATTCAGGCACTTGGTAAAAGTAATTGGTAAAAGTACCGATTTGGCACCAGTAAGGAAAAAGACAGTCCAGAAGCTTTATAAACTGCCTTAATGCTACATAATAAACGTATATAGATGAATAACAAAAGCAAAGCAAATTGAGCAGAAATCATACACTCAAATGTCTAGTACATTAATACCTGCATTTTCACACTGGAGACATATCCCTTCTCTCTCCAGTCAAGAGAGTCTGGGATAGGAGCGCCAGAAGAGCCCACGAATGTCGCTGTTTGCCTCTTAAAGCCAGGAGGGACACAGAGTCGTTGCTAATGTTTGCAGGATTTCCTCCGTTGTCTGTGAATCAATATGAAACAAAATAGAAATATTTGAACAGGAAATTGTAACACTATAGCTGTACAATCAGGAAAACAGAAGGGAAAAAAAGTTGATCTGTGAACCATCCCTTTAAATGTCTTACAGGGTTGGAACAACATTAGGACGAGTAATTACTGACAGAGTTTTCATTTCGGGATGAACTATCCCTTTAAATCTCTCATTAGCTTCATGCTAGATTTAAAAAAACTGTTAGATAGTGTATGTAGATAAATAACAAATGAAGAAAAAGACATGAGTGAGTGTGCACGCTTGCTCACACACCATGTCACCCATGTGGTTCATGGCCAGGTCATATGAATGCATGCCCATGGAGGCCTCCAGGTTATGAAGGGTGATAAGTTCAAGGTTTTTCTCCCACAACTCCCTCCTGCCGAGTTCCTCAACCTGCAACACATATTACAGGGATCACACGTGTGATACGTTTGAGTGAGACTATAGTCACTGCATTTATTACAGATATCCTTGTTAATGCTGCTTCCATTTTAAAATCATTAATATTTCAATACATTTACATCAATGCATGGATACCATCTCCATCATTTTAAGCTAATCGTGAAGTTATTAGTCTCACAAGAACACCGCGGATAACCATTATGAAAATGAAGCTGTAAGTATTGTAAATGAAAGATCAGCTGTATATGGGATCATCAGATCAATGCTTATGAAGCTCATGTTCTCACCTCGGTGAGAGTAAAACTTGTCATGAGTCTTCTTCCACAACTCCCAGTGCTGGTCTAGATTCGGAGTTGAAATGGGCCAGTGCTGGCTGCAACACAGGCAAACAGCAAGCTCCCGAACATCATGTCCTGACAAGAGAAAAGTGGTCAATGAAAAAGTTACTGGCATCATTTTTTCTGTTAACATACTCACACTAGATTATGTTGACACATGGCCTAAATGTTACATCAACCACAATCAGAAGGGACCATTTCAGTGAAGCAGACTTATGAAAGTCTTGTTTATTTTAAATGTTCAGATCTAAAAGAAATGCTGAGGTAATGTGAATGTGAGGTAATATTTAATGAGCATTGGTGGCCATTGGGTCTGTGAAGCGCTATATAAAATGCATTTTAAGAGCCTGATTTAAGAAGGAAGGAAACGCATTATGTAGACCAGAAAGGAAGTTAAAGAGAAATTGGTAGAAAGACAAATCTAAGTAAATCAATGGATATTATAATACTAAAAGAGGCAATTTTACAAGTTAATCACATAAACGGAGCAAGAGAACACATGAAGGCTTGGGCTACCAGTCTGAGGAAGAAACGGAAATTAAACTAAGATGGGGTTTGATCGACTTCATATGATCCTTCTTTTAACATGTTTAACTCTAATTTATAGGCGTTTTTTTAGCGTTTTACCTTTAAACCCAGTTAGTACTACAGAGGACTAATACAACACTGACAACATTTCAAATATTTCAGGAAAAGCGCTCAGTAAAACCGCAGTCACCACCTTAATTAAAACCGAAAGAGAAACATTTTGAGAGAAACCTCCAACAAAGGCGACTTTTATCACAAAATATAGCCCACGACGTGAAAGTGAACAAGCAATCAATGTACTCAGATAAGTTTCGTCTCACCTATGCACTTCTTTGTCGTTTGTCGAGGAAACGATGAGCGTCTATAATTTCCTGGTTCCTTTGCTTTTATTTTGTTCCATCACGTGCTAACCTATTGTCATATGGCACCACTGTTGTATAACAGTGGCTAGTAAACTTACGCTGGATTTATACTTAATATATATATATATATATATATATATATATATATATATATATATATATATATATATATATATATATATATATATATATATATATATATATATATATATATATATATATATATATATTTTACAACTTTAGGCTATTTATTAATCCTTAGGCGAAAATAATAACATGCAAAATAAATAACATAGAAAATAAAATAAACATGCTTTTAAAAAATATCAAACTTATTATATACAACTAGACGAATTAGATATAGATTTATGTTGTAAAAATGTGGGTTATGGTTATGTGCATTTATTAATAATAATTTGATAGGGGTTTTCCAACAGCGAACACCTTTTACTCTGAAACTGTTGGAAATACCAGCAGTTTACAGCTGAGCTGCAAAAGTAAGGTACGTTGAGTAGAAGAAATTGGTATCAAAATGTTGTCTAGGTAGGCAGCTCATGGGTTCTATGAGTTTCCAACGCTTTAAAACAATTAGTTTTCTTATTCTGTTTTCTCATGTCATGTTTGTGTCGCCATCTAGCGAAATTAGTTCTAAACACCGGAAGAAAATAGGTCTAATCGTGTGTCTTCTCTTGATGCACAGTAGTAGCAATTATTATTTCAGACAAGATAGAACACTTGATAACAATGTGGTAGTTGAGGCCTAAAGCCATAATTATCATGTATTACATGATATATGAAATTACACAGGAAACAGGAAGAACAGCAGAGGAACTCATGTGGTTAAAAACAACATCATTTGAGCACACAAGCACATAAAACACCTGACTGGAAAATGAAAATGTAGGTTATTAGGTTCTAGAAGAACATGTCTTACCATTGCCCAAATGTTAAAAAGCCACATAATCACTTTGAGTAGAGGAACAATAAGACCTATTTCTTCCATTCATGATGCATTTGCTGATCACTTAATGAGTCATCATTATGATTCAGACAAATATTTGTGCTGAACTGGTGCTGATTTCGATGGAATGAAAATAATCATATTTAAAATGATTAAATGTGTGTTGCTAAGGGGACATCTTCTATAACATTAACTGAACTTAAGTTACAATCCAAGCTGAGAGATAATTAGTAGGCTATTTGTCTCTCAGAACAAAAGCTTTATGGAACATTGTGAAATTTTCTTTGAACAATAATTACTGAAGATTTAAGTCATTCAGAAAGTTGGCTAGGCTTACTTTGCAGAATTGTGGGAATGTATTACTGAAGTTCTGATGTTGTATTCTTTGCTTTTTTTTGTTTTTAAATAAAGTCAAAATTAAAAGATTTTAAGTAAAAATGACTGTATGTGAACACAAAAGGGAAATATGAGTCATTCATCTGATGAGAAGTGGTTCAGTTATGGTCATATGATTTCTTACTACAGAACATAACGGTCATCATTTTTGTTTAAACAGCATAAGATAGTTTAGCTCTTAATTCTACAGTCTTTGATTTCTTTTCTTGTCTTCTCTTGGTTTCCACTTCCTCAAATAAGTTCTCTGATGCCATCTCTTACACCTCAGCAAAACTAAAACTAAGTCTTCATAAACACAGAAACGTCTTACAGTTGCATGGTTTATAGCTACGATTCTCAGAATTCAAAATAAAGGGGTTAGCACTGATGTTTTATTCTCTGAATTTTAATGGACAAGTTTCTTTACAGAGGTGTGATACTGACTTGTATTTATTAACATGTAAGTGTGACCTTTTATACATTATAAAATGATCATTTTGAGGTAAACAGCAAGATACCTTCACCCAAGTATGATACTCAAAATTAACGGTTTTATTTAATATGGTAATAAAAAGCCCTTGGTAATTTATATAATCAAAATATAAAACAGAGATCTCAGATCCCACCAGGGGAGTAAGAAAAAAAACTTAGCAGACTGTATATACACAGATATCAAAACTTCCCTTTTGAATTTTATATATTGCACAAAACAGTTTCAACTGCATGGGATTAAAAACAAGACATAAGACACAAGAGAAAAATACACCACCTTGTGGTTTTAAATGAATTGCTTTTTTTAGAGAGTGTTTGAGGTCATTGATAGTGATAATGAGTCCCTTTTGTTATTGGTCAGCATCAGACAAGTTTGGTTCCTTTTGAGCTCCCTGCTTCCAGCTCTCACATGATTGGGTAACTGGCCAGGCTGGCGATACCACATGCATTGTTACGGTTCCGAGCCATCAGGACATACCCCTTCTTTCCCAGTCTTCACCCCAACTTCAGAAGCAGAAAAAAAAACAGATGGATTAGGAGAAGACACTACTAAATGCACATTTATTCATTTATTTTTAAAATAACTTTAAATTTTCAAATTAAATATAAATGACATATTTACTTAATTTAAATTGATCCATTTTAAATGATTTATTTATTATTTTAAACAAATCTGCTCTCTTGAAGAACAGATTTTCCTCACCTGTTCTTCACAATCCAGTACTTTTTGCCTTTCAGATGTGACTTCCGTAACCAACAGCTAGCACTGCATGGTTGACATCATCCTTGTTGCAGTTGGGATCATAGTACACACCTAGAAATGGGTTTTGGACATAGTAAAGGTCAAGCTTTTAGTCCTATTAGTAGCCTTTATTTGAAAGATTTCAGCAAATCAACACAAATCAGATAGTATGAAGATGTTAAGTACCGCTTTTGTAGTACAGGAAGGTGGACTGCATGGCATCTATACCCACTGACACAGGTCCCACCTTTGCCACAGCAGCAGTCAGTGCTCTCTCATTACCCTGAGGAATCTCTTTATACCCTTTACAACTGGCTGCTCTCGCTGAACTATTGTAATCACATTTCTGATCCTGCAGGGGGAAGTAGTGAGATGAACAAAATTATGACTGTCAATAGGTAAGTCATTGGTTGGTTGTGACCTCAATCAAATCATTTAAAAAATATCCCAATGCAGATTATGCTCAAATTGGTGACGTGAATTTGCTGTGCTGACCAACGGCTTGGTATAAAAGTGTATGAACAGTGCCTATGTCACTACATTCTTAGAAGAAAAGGTTCTATAGACCATTTCACAAGATGTAAACAACACTGGACCAGAAACACTTCCTGTTTCAGTTTGTAACTGTTTTCTTTATTTCACATGTAAGAAAACATCTTAAAGATTCAGTTTTAAATGTTCTGTTGGTTGTATTTTATCCCAGCATTTATGTAGTGTTAAAAAACTAAAACAGGAAGTGCTTCTGGACCAGTGTTGTTTACATCTTGTGAAATGGTCTCATACAGCAGGGGTTCTCAACTCCAGTCCTTGCGACCTACTGCTCTGTATATTGTGCATGTCTCCCTTATTTAACACACCTGATTCAGATCCTCAGCTCGTTAGGATAGACAGTCTATCCTGACGGCTGAGGATCTGAATCAGGTGTGTTAAATAAGGGAGACATGCACAATGTGCAGAGCAGTGGGTCGCGAGGACTGGAGTTGAGAACCCCTGCTATACAGAACCATAAAGGGTTCTTTTAGAAATTTCATAGAATTTTTCAGGGTTTCCCATCTTTGGATCATTTTATGAATTTAATTGTCATTTTTTTAGTTAATTTTAATTCTTATTTTTAAGAAAATGTTATGAATTAAAAATGTAAAATAAACATAAACTGAAATGTCTATTAAAAAATCCATATCCATTAAATGTGAAACATAAAGACGGGAAGTTTTTTTTTTTTTTTAAATGTTACGAGAGCACATGGATTTAAAAAAAGTATGATGTGCACGGATAAATTATTTATAATAAATACTGCAATAAACCATGAAAAAAATAAGATTTGTCAAAAAGAAATTGTCTTTAAAGCTGACCCGTACCGTTCCAACATAGGGGTAGCTCTCTTCTGAATCAATGCCTTGGTTGTTTGCGACGTATTGGAAAGCATTTGTCATGTATCCTCCACCACAGCCGTCATTTTCAGTCACACAGTCCACCAGGTTCTGAGGACTGAGGTCTACCAGTTGACCTTTGGTCTTCATCAGCTGACCTTCCAAGGCCCCAACAGAGCTAAAGGCCCAGCATGAGCCGCACGAACCCTGAGGAGAGCAAGAGAAAAACAGCACTTTACTAAGAAGCAGACTACTCTACTGATTAAAAAAATAAGCCTAATCGTTTTAACCACTAGATGGTGCTTAAATACAGTGATAACTGTAGTTGGCTTGAAATCTAAACAGATGAAGCCAATGGTTGTAATGATAAAACTCATTCTATGGAAAATTATTTGAAAGCACATTTCTTACAACCAGAAGTTAATGTGAGGATGATGATAAAGTTAATCATGTGAGAGATTCTCAAAAATGAAGAAATATTGCTGGAATATTTTGTTATTTCCTCACTTGGTTCTTGACAGAAGTGACGTATCCCAGTTTACGGTAGTCAATTGATTTGGGCAACTTCTCCATTGTGTCACCAAGCACGAATGTATTTGATGAGTCACGGTACATGGGCATTTGGAGTCCCATCACATTCTCTGCCACTTCTTCTAATGTCTGCAGAGAGATTCAGAATTGAACAAAAAAGGATCTCATTCTAATTGCTGACCAATCCTCCAAAACGTAAACAAGTTAGATCTAGTTTCAGTGTACAGGCCTTTAAAATACATATTTTGTTGATGGAACATTCCTGTTGCCATACTCTTCCTTATCTGCAAACAGGTTTAGCAAGTAAGATAACAAAACAGCTAAATTATGTTGAATTTTGATACCTTAAACATAAACTGTGCCTGACACTTGGCAACTGCACATGTAAAATTGTATCTATAGACAAACTGAAGTTAAATGTGATTTGATTCACTAATAGCTAAATGTGAAATAAAATGCATTTTTTAAATATTATTTATCACTCTTTAGGACTAATACTGGAATGTTTTACTATGTATTATGTATATTATGAATGTATTACTGAAGTTCTGACACAGTTTCACACACACACACACACACACACACACAAAATACATATAAATATATTAAGCATTTCACAGCAGTCAAGTATTCAGTATGCCGGTACACATACCATATCTCCAAAATGGTTCATGCCCAGATTATAGGTATGAATCCCCAGTTCATACTCTTTGTTATGGGTCTCAATAAACATCATGTTCTTCTCCCAAATCGTCCGTCGAATAGACTCTTCATCCTGTGCACCATGAAACACACATGTAAATACACAAACAATGAGTAGGCCTAATAAAAGAATTGCTGTAGAAATGATTTGCATGTAAAAACAAAGTCCCATCAGAAAGGGACTTAGCCAGTTCATTTCAATCAATGTAGTCATAAAAACAAAAACCATACAAACTAGTTCACCAACCTAATTCAAGTCCCCATGTAGTAAAAATCAAACTGTTTTGTGACTAAGTGGTGTTTTTAATATGCTTTAAGCCAAATCGATGAACAAATGCATGAATTAAAAATAATTGAAAGTATTTTATGCTTAAAACTGGATTCAACCAAAGACAATCTCAAAAACAGTTTGAAATCGATATTGTTTCTGAGGTCACAAACAGCTGGTTTGAGTGGAGGCGGGACTAATTTGCATATTCATAGAACTAAATGAGGCAAGGGTGTAGAGATACATTAAGTCATGAGGATTAGTTTTAAGGGTTAAAATCATTGATTATAAAGGGACTTTAACTCTTTTATAACCCAGAGGAAACATAATTTGACTATTTTGTTAGTCGTTTTAGCACTCACCAGGCCATTATATTCCCTCCTATGGGTGATTTTCCAGCTCTCCCATGCTTCATCCAGTGAGAGATTGTCCAGACTGTGAGCTAGTCCACACCACACCACCACGAGAATAGGAATTCCACCAAATGTATGCATGATGCCCTGAAAAACAGACATAAAGCGAGAGGTGTAAACCCACTAGGCGTACTATAACATGCTCGTGCAACTTACAGTACGTGCATGTTAAACTGTAAACCACTTGCAAAAACAAACCCCCACTGCAAACTATTTAGGTCAGTTTAGAGAAGTAAGGGTCGAGTGGTTGTATCCGAAGTAAGGAAGAAGAAAATTACTGTCTACAAAGAAAAATTGAGTTAAAAGGTTTTCATTTTAAACGTTTCGTAAAAAAGAAAAGAAAAAAAGAAAGCGAAAGTATAGCAACAAAGCTGCACACAGTAGGCTACGTCAAATGTTTCAACAATGGCCTATTTTACGAATGTTAAAACATTAACAATGTTAACTCTATTCAAGATGACAGAAAAATAAACTACAGAGTGACAATGAGGAACGGTTACCTGGATGTCCAGAAGTTCAGAACAAAAGATGCTGGTTTACAACTGGTTCAGTCGACGAGACGACGACCTTTTTTATATGCTGGAGTTTTGAGGAAGTCTACTGTTGTTGCGGGAAAAGGGGAGAAGTCCCTCTCCATCTGGAATCGCTAAAACATCAGACAAGAACGATGATGATGATGTCAGGTGTCGAGTTACAGTTTTAGGAAAAGTGGGAAGTTGTGAATAGTGTTACTGTATCCTACCAAAGTCGTGAAAAAGAGATTCCTATATGAAATTAAAATGAATTTATATAACACCACCACCACTAACAACAAGATAATATTTGAATAGAGATCTAAACCTTAACTGAAGCCTACAGTTGCCAAATAGATCCATAATTTTACACAAATAAGAAGTTTTACATATTGAATTTGGTGCACTAATGTTTTGGGTAGCCTTATATTGCATATATGTTTTTACTTTTTGCCGTTGATTTTCATTAGCATTTATACTTCTGCCATGCTAGTTTATAACAAAAGAAGCAGTCACATCCAGGTTTTCATGCAATTGCTTTTGGCGATCCTGCAAAAGGATGTGGTGCACATTTTCTCATCTTAGTTCATAACCTTCTTCAGTAGGACCTACATCTTCATTCATCTCACATTTCCTGTAGGTCAGGTTGTTTTGTTTTTTAGCTGGAAGACAATATGACTTAAAACTCAACAGATTTGATGGTATCAATAAATAGCACCTCTTTCAGACACATCATTCTCCTGTGGCCCTGTTAGCTTGTCATGAACACTTCCCCTTGTTAGTCAACAACCTGAGTTCCCTGCACAATGTGTTAGTGTAGGTCTAACTAGAAATTGTCCTGTGATGTACTATAGGAATGCGGTCAGCAGGACTAAAATATATGTCGAGAAAAGTCCCCTTAGTGTTAGTTGCTCATGCTATGTGCAGATTACTCACAAACATACAAGCAAATCCATAAATATCACAGGCCAAAAGCATCATAGCCTGCTGACATGATGACAAGACTGATCAGACAAAGACCTATTTCAGCTGGGAACAAAAACGTGCTAGATTTATTCAATCCAATTTAAACTGACTGGATTAGTTAAGTTTGTACAAATGGTTTGTGTAGTTGCTACTAATTTAAATTAATTGACCACTACCCACAGCACAAAAACACAGCACTTCTATGAACTCAACACTTTTTTTGTAGTGTAGTGTTGTGTAACAAGACTCTCTTTCAGTACCTTTTTCTACATTTAAGAAGAGTGAGATGAATGTACACTAAAAATAAACTTTCAGATCCTTCTGTGCATCTTGTTTAATGTAATTGCTTTGGTCAAACACTATTGACTATTAATTTGACATTAATAAACCGGAAGGATTGACTGTGACCCAGATACAACAAATCATTGAAGCATTTTTCAGTAATACACACCTGCTCATTCGTGCGTAACAAAAATTTTGACTTTTTTGGGGGTTAATCTGATCCTGATTGGAGCCTGTGGTGTGTGCGTGTTTAAGTGTCGTTTTTCTAAAGGATTAAGGATTAAGCCTCATATATAGGTGTTTTGTGAGTGCAGATATTGTCAGTGTGAACACAATTAAATTGTTATGAAATTATTTAATGTACGATAAACATTATTATTGTATTAATATTAAATGAAAAAGCTCTATAGCATCACAACTGTTGAGTCACGTTAAACAGCAAAAGTCTCTCCCTGAGGTAGCTGTTAGCAGACTCATCTGTCCAAAACTCAAAAAAACATCTGTTTCCTATAACATTCCAGTCTAAGCACGTAGCTAAAGAAGCCCAGAATGCCTTGCTGCAGTCATATGTCTGTTCACATGACTATCACGAGACTTTTGATTCAAATTTTTTTTTTTTTTACAGATTATTGTTCAGAATGAGAACAGAACCATGAATCAAACTTCCCTTTTTGTATACATTCTATAGACTATGGGTTGTACACTACCAGACAAAAGTTTGCACATAACTAGCAATAGGCCTACCTATTTTTTACATTTTATAGAATCGGTAAACTCCTCAAAATAATAAAATTATAGAAATGCAGATGACCGAAAAAATGTTAAACAAATCAAAGCTACCTTGAAGAAGTCAACTTTTGTTAAGATTTACACTGGGCTTCTTTCAACCAACCTGTATGCATATAATTCTCTCTATATATATCATATGAATGCACTTCATACATATATATATATATATATATATATATATACAGTATGTATAGGCTATATATATATATGGCTATGTATGTATATATATATATATATAGGCTATATGTTATATATATATATATATATATATATATATATATATATATATATATATATATATATATATACACATACATATATTAAAAGCTCTAGCATCACAACTGGCTTAGAGTTCTTGTACACTGATTTGTATTGGTCAAATCCTGCCATCACAAACCCTCAGATCCCTGCGCATGTGGCAGATGGTACAGTTGTGAAATTGTGAATGTGCTCTTGCTCTTCATAGACTGCAATAATGTATAGTTTTCCAGGCCCACTCAACTCTAATCCCCAGCATGTTGACCTCTATGCATTAATGATGGCGGGCGGCACTGGAAAAACAAAAGTAGGCTCCAACAGTGGGATTTATGAATGGAATGCCTTAGCAGCACTTTTCTTATAATATAATATAATATAATATAATATAATATAATATAATATAATATAATATAATATAATATAATATAATATAATATAATATAATATAATATAATATAATATAATATACATACATGTAATGGTTATCAGCTGGAGTGCCCTTGAGAGCCACCTGAGGGAACTCCACATCAGACTTTCATTGTATATATGTATATGTATAGGCCTATGTATGTATATATATATATATATATATATATATATATATATATATATATATATATATATATATATATATATATATATATATATATATATATATATATATATATATATGTATATACATAGGCCTATACATATACATATGATTATGAATTGCTCAAAGACAAGAATGTTGAGGATCCAACTGCAGTTTATTAAAGTTAATCCAAATCGTAATCAGAATCCAGGCAAAGGTCATACACAGGCAGGCTATCCAAACAGACAAATCCAGAGGGTGAGGCAGGAACAGGAAAACAAGGACACAGGCAGAGATCAAGAATCAAGAACCTTTTATTTAAAAAAATTATATTATATTATATATTATATTATAAGAAAAGTGCTGCTAAGGCATTACCATTCATAAATCCCACTGTTGGAGCCTGCTTTTGTTTTTCCAGTGCCGCCCACCATCATTAATGCAGTAGAGGTCAACATGCTGGGGATTAGAGTTGAGTGGGCCTGGAAAACTATACATTATTGCAGTCTATGAAGAGCAAGAGCACATTCACAATTTCACAACTGTACCATCTGCCACGTGCGCAGGGATCTGAGGGTTTGTGATGGCAGGATTTGCCCAATACAAATCAGTGTGCGAGCAACTCTAAGCCATGTCAGTAGAGTACTTGTGAAGGCAGGTCACAGAGAGATCTGTAAATGGATAAACAAGACATACTATATATATATATATATATATATATATATATATATATATACACATGTATATAGATAGATAGATAGATACACACACACACACACACACACACACACACATATATATATATATATATATATATATATATATATATATATATATGAGAGAGAGAGAGAGAGAGAGAGAGAGAGAGAGAGAGAGATTCTGCTGGGAATGATCTAGTAGATTTCAGAAGGCTGTGCTGGGATAGGAGATTAACATCCTTTTACAATCCTTTTTTTAAAATGTACAATAAACAGCAGTAAGGCTTTTGTTTACAACATGGAAGAAAAAAAGCCTAAAATCAAATAATCCCAATTTCTGGCTGAATACCAAGGAAGCAGCTGCAGACGACATGTTAGAAAGGAGAAAACGCTTAAGAATTAAAGGGCTCCCATGCAGCATTTTCTGACAAAGCAAACTGTTCATAGTAAGACAGTGGCAACATCTTTGGTTATACTTTAAATTATAAAAGATTAATGGATCAGCATTAAATAGTTTAAAGCTAAATATCTACTAAAAAAAATAAAAACCTTATGTCTGTTAAAAGAGTAATTTTCAGTCAGCAGTTTCCAGACAATGTCTGTTAAAAACTGAAAATTCTACTGAGGTAAAAACAGATATATTATGTAAAAAAACAAAAAACAAAAAACATTTCACTGTTAATTGCCTTAAATCATTTAAGTTCAAAAACTAGTATTTATACTGTGTAATGTGGGTGCATTATTACTATTAACTTATTATTATTAAATATTTTAGTAATTACTAGTAAAATGAAGCAAATACACTAAATAAGTAATGAAAAAACGAAACGAAAAGAGTATCTGAAAATCAACAGAATTAAAGAAAACAATTAAATCAGCAGCAATTAATATTTTTTCCTTAAACACACTTTTACAAAAAGAGAGAAAAGTCTAACAATAAGTCAAGGGTCAAGAGCCCAATTAAAGATAACACTGATCACCATGACGGTGACTTCAAATTAAACATTTTCATTTTTTCTACACCATGTTAATTCTCAATAAGAACTTTTGTAGAGGTACAGAAATAAATCAATACATTCATAGCTTTGGAACTGCAAGCTTGAGCTGAACATGCAAACATGCAAGGACAAACTTTCTGAAACAAACGTGCAACACACACAGAGACATTTTAAACCTTATCTCCACACCTGAAATCTAAAGCATCTGTTCCAGTGTCTGAGGCATTTAATTCAAACAATTAGATTTTTTAAAGAATATTTATATTATATTATATTATATTATATTATATTATATATATATTATATTATATTATATTATATTATATTATTATTATATTATATTATATTATATGAATAAATTATCACTATTTGATAACACTATAGTTAAACAGACAGTAACATGAAAAGACAAAGGGTTTGGTAAAATAGGCCAGTCTTGTTGTGATGGATTACTTTCGTGAAGTTTAAAGAACTTAGAGCTGTTTAATGAGGATAAAGGTGAATGATTCCTATATTAGAGAGACTTTTCTGCACTCAGTCCCTTCTTTCATTTGAAATTTTTTCCCTCTAGTGGCCAGATTTAATTAAAATCCTACAGGCAATGTGGAGAGTGTCATTGTTCTCCCAAACCACTATCTGCTACTCCAGTGCAGATATGTTTCTATTTTACTTGAGCTATTCATGCATTGTAATAGAAGTAAACCCTTGTGAAACCCTGTTGCCATTTAGGAACATCCTTACTATTATTGTGAACACATGGCAATAGCATGACCTGCATGATTCATTGTTTTTTTTAGACTAAATATCACACCCCTGTTATTCATTTGTACACTGGTGCCAAAATTAACATTTATGGTTCATTGGGTGTACAATCCTTGTAATTCTCACTCAAAAATGATAATAAAATAAAGGATGACATGTCCTTTTCACATCAATGGTGCTGGTTAATGTTGTGTGATGTCCATTAAAAAGGCACCAAAGTTATTTAAGAATAAATGCATTCTGAATGTTAGTGATTATGTGGCTTTTCAGGGTTTTTTTTATCATGAAGGGTAATCCATCACAGTCTAAATGTTTCAAGGCAAGTTGTCTCTCACAGATGTTGTCTCTCCACAGATGGTGAACTTCAAACTTTGTATATTATAAAATGAAGGTAAATGGCTGTTCTTCATGAATCATGAATTAAAAGCTATTTTAGTCCCTGGGAGATCTGACCCTGTTTAGAGGATCTTGTTTTCAGGCTTGCACACATCTGACTTAAAATCTCATGAAAACAAATAGTGTGATTTATCATTATCTTATCTGCACTGTACTTAGCAAACACAATAAAAAATATATAGTTATTTTAACCAAAAGTATTAAAAAATAAAGAAAAGCCTTACCTATAAACAGTTAAACATTATTATATTTCAAAAGACAATTACATTTTTACTGAAAGTATTGTTAAAAGTAAATACATGAGAGAATGTACACAATACAGTAGGTAACAAAGCAATAGGCCTACATACTTATACAGTGCAACATTTCAATATATAAGAATAATAAATAGCAATAAATAATAGGCCTTTTTAAATAAGTAGGCTATATGCTAGCCAAGGGAATTGCACTTGAAAATGGGCATTCCCAGAATTCCCTGTGCAAGCACTGCAAAGCAAACAGTATTTATTTAAAATGTTGGTCGCCCATTTTTATACAATTTATGTGCCCCATTGCCTTTAGTTGATGTTTATAGCAATTTTATTGCTCAATCTGAGTCATTCAATAATTCTTGAAATATTGTCACATTTTTATAGTAAAGTTCTGTCAACAACTGATGCCAGCATTTTGCCTTATTTATTTGTATTTTTTTTATTTCTTTTTAAGTTTTAAAGCTGCTACTAATTTTAGTTTGGGATTTGTTCTCTTTTCTACAAAATACCAAGCAATTAAAACCAATTTACCACAAAAAGTCACACTGTGAACATTTGTATCATATAAATGGACTAAACTAAACATGTGTCCCATGAGATGTTTTCAACCATCTCCAAGCCACGAGTCTCACTCAGGCAACCATCTGCTGCTTTACCTAAATCCGGAGATTTGGCCAAGCCTCACAAATATCTGTCATTCTCTCAGAGTGCCCTCACGAGTGTTATTTTTTATCAGCTCTGCTGAATAGACCAGTAAACACCGATCTGCTATCTAAACCGCTGGGGTTTGGATGTTCACTCGTATTGAAACGGGCAGGTGGGAGTTTGAAGTTAGAGCGAGTGCCGAAGAGCGTCAGTATACGGAGAACAGCCAACCTAAATTAAGGTTACAATTTATCCTTCTAGACCCCGGAGGGATGTGTCGTAGACAGGAGGAATTAATGAAGAAACAAAGCGATTAAAAACATTCGGGTCTTGTCTCAAGACAGGCTCGTCGTCTTTCTGAGCACGATGTTAGAGGACATTGTGCAGTGCAGAAGTGAGGAACTGCGAACCTAAATGGACAAAGACTTGGAGAGCTTTGAAATCGCGGCCATGCAGATAATGTGAGGGGAGCGGGTCAGCCAGTGAGTTCAGCTTTGTGTTTTGTTGTAATAGTTTACTTAGTAAGTATTTGTAAGCGATTTTTGTTTGGTGTTCTTCAAGGTTATGACTAATTTTGAAGTTACTAATTTCGTCACATTCAGACTTACTCATGGACGTCAAAACATAGCTCATTGTCTGTTAGCCTACGTTTACCTGAACAACAGACATTAAAGTTAAACTTATCTTGTTGTAGAGAGGGTAATCACTATATGTGAGGAATTTTATTCTTACACTGTGGTTTCCAAGGTAAAGATGATATTGTAGATGTAGCCTTTGGTCAATTTGATGTAGGCTATTCTTACATGGGCTGTTTACGTTTCTTTAAAAAATAAAAACATAAAAATATAATTCAAAATAATTTTCTTAAAATATCAGGTAGTGTATAAAGCTGGATTAGTAAATTGAGTAGAGATGGATTGATAATTGATGAATTAGACTCAATGACTCTAGATAGATAGATAGATAGATAGATAGATAGATAGATAGATAGATAGATAGATAGATAGATAGATAGATAGATCCAGACATAATTAGATAGATAGATAGATAGATAGATAGATAGATAGATAGATAGATAGATAGATAGATAGATAGATAGACATAATGAGATAGATAGATAGATAGATAGATAGATAGATAGATAGATAGATAGATAGATAGATAGATAGATAAATAGATAGATCGATAGATCGATAGATAAATCGATGATTGTTTGACTGACCAATTAGATTCAATGACAATAGATATAGAATAATAGATCGACCAATTAGACTCAATGACACAGATAGATAGATAGATCAGATAGATAGATCAGATAGATAGATAGATAGATAGATAGATAGATAGATAGATAGATAGATGATAGATAGATAGATGATAGATAGATAGATAGATAGATAGATATGTGTTTCTTAGTTTGTTTAAACACAATTGAAGGGCAAGATCATAGTCTTTTGTTTTGGGAGGCAAACATAACACTAAAAATAGCAGTCAGAGACACCAGTGGTCAGCTGGCATTGTGCGCAGCATTCACATTCTCGACCCCTGCGGTCACTGAGGTTTCGGAGGTCCCTGGCAGTCATGGCTGTCTTAATTAGAACTAATCAATCTGAGCATGTTATGTCTAATGAGATTTCAAACAGCATCCCGCGTGATGTGCAGCACTGCAAATTCCTGTTGCGCACTCGTGAGCCAGCGCTGAAGGAGCGCAAGCTTTGGGGCCGGTCACTTGGGGTCGGTCCAGACGAGCACTTTAATCAGAAGAGTTGTAATGCACAGCAGGGCCTGATTTATCACCAGTTGATGGGGCGGAGCGGTAAAAGCACTTACTTGATCACTGGTTTGTTTTGCTTGGTCACTTGACATTCTCACCCTGCCCTCATATGTATCGGTATGTGATTTATGCGGTCTGCCGCTACTGAAGTCATTTTGTAGCAGGGTATATTGAACAGGTGCAGGTGCCCTGTTTTGACCAGTTTTATTTTTTTATAAATGCACAGTTAGCTTTGAACTAAATTTGAGATTTGGCCCTGATTTGTCTGCCTCACATTGTGAGCATCAGAGCATCTTTGTGTAATCCTGCTGCCCTGAAAACGGACCTATTTCAGGACCGCTTAGACTGTAAACTATCCAGGCCACCAAATGACCCTGCTAATGGGTGTCCTGTGCTTCTGCACACAGCCAGATGAAAAGATCTCACTGGTGAAATTTCCCAACAGACCAGACCCATCTTTTAACTAAGCAATAGCTGTGCTGTTTTGTTTTTTTGCAAAGAATGTTTCATTTAAGAGCTGAATCTGTGACCCTGGACGGTGAGCAATCTATCAGCACTACTGGGTTTCAATGCCAATTGATGGATTAAAATCTATGGATGTCTAATACACACATGGACGAAGCCGAGTCTGTGCTTTTCACAGATGACATATGAGCTTAAACCATGTCCATATATGTGTGAACTCTCCACAATCACACAAAAAATCAATGGACTCAGACTTGATTTATACTCTGCTTCAAGACACGTTGCATCAATGGAATGAAATCTGAATCCGGGCCTTCAGAAACAAATTATCTTCATCCCACCTGCATGTCTGTCTACTGAATATCAGATGCTTTTGGAACTGCATGTTTCACAGGTTTATATATACACAGTATAAAATTAAATGCATATGTTTGTAATCTATTGTCTATGAAAAACTTGCTTAAAATTAACAATTAACTTGTGCAATGCACAGTGACCTAGTTACATTAATGCATTCAGTTTAGCCTGAGGTGACCTCTTTTGTGTGTCCTTGAAAAGTTACTGTTAAAGTCATTTTAAAACACTCATGCACATACAGTATGTGTGTTGCCTTCTGGCAGGCAGTAACATGTGAGATGAGGATCTCATGTTCAATTTTCCATAGTTTCATTTATTTTTTAATTTACATTTATTCATTTAGTTTGCATCACATTTGATTGTCTTTGAGTTACACAATGTACACGCACTGACTGAAGTGACCAGCACAAAGCTGAATTATCATAATCTGTCCTTCAGACGGTTGTGATCCCAGCGTGACCTCTCTCAGCTGCTCCACATAATCATGAAAAACAGTGAAAGCATGAACATTCATTTTAGTTTGACCATGTAAAATATAAACAACATATTAGACATTGTTTTCTGTGCTATACCAATAGCAATTATTTGTCTATAGAGTAATATATATATTATATTATATTACAATAATATAAGACATATGCATAAAAATACACAATAACAATACAAATGTAACAATACAAAAAGTAATAATTTCAAGGGATGCACCGAGATAATAATTTTCATGTTATGGCTGATAAAAGATAAATGTTGCAATATCAAAACACAATTTGATATTTAATAACACTTTCTTGTCTAAATAAACCTAAACATTTTAAAGCTGCACTTAGTTCTTTCAAAAATATATGTGCTCATTAATGTATACTTACTTCGTTCAAGTAATAAAGTATTCTCGTGAGTGTATAATATGCCATTGAAAATACATACGGGTAAGGGGTTCTAATGTCGGTCGCCATGTTGCCCCTACATCTTGAAAGTACATTAGCCAAAGAGGGACATACCCGTTAATTCAAGCTTCACCTTTCGCGTTTACGTTTCGAGTTAACACTCATGGACGAGGTCGAACTGGAAGCCATGTTAATCTTGGACTACATTGGCCACTGTAGGAGTTAAAACGAAATCGGAATTGAGCGGAACAGAAACTAATATTCACTGGATGGTCATATAGCTTTTCACCGCTAGATGGGGGTAAAAATCACACAGTGTAGCTTTAAATGCTACAAGTGAAATTTAGGCATACAAAATTATAATGTACACAGTATATGAAAATCTGATATTTTTATTGCACATTTCACTTTTTAATTTTAAACTGTTATTTAATGTATTAAAGGGTTAGTTCACCCAAAAATGAAAATTAAGTCATTAATTACTCACCCCCATGCTGTACCAACCCCGCAAGACCTTCGTTCATCTTCGGAACACAAATAAAGATATTTTTGATTAAATCTGAGTGCTGGATCACTCCTCCATAGACTGCCTAAGGGACTGACACTTGACGGCCCATAAAGTCATTAAAGAAAATGTTTAAATATTCCATGTGCCTACAGTGTCTCAATTATAAGTTTATCAAGCAACGAGAATACTTTTTGTGCGAAAAAAAACATAAATAACGACTTTATTCGACTATTCCATTACTTCCTTATGGGCCTTGAGACGAGAGTAGAAGAGATATCCAGAACGCATGTGCGAGAACTGAGATGAGGACGTTCTTCTTTTACCGGCTGCTCACCGCTTAGGAGTATTACCGCCACCTGCCGTATAAGATGACGTGCTGATATAGCTGGAAGCGCAAAACTTTCTGTTTACAAGCAGAGGAAGATCTGCCCTGTACATACGCTTTTCAATTACCATATTTTCCGCACTATCAGGCGCACTTAAAAGCCTTTAATCTTCTCAAAAAACGACAGTGCGCCTTATAATCCGGAGCGCTTTATATATGGATCATCATCTTATACGGTAGTTGGCGGTAATACTTCTAAGCGGTGAGCAGCCGTTAACAAGAAGTAGTCGAAGAAGAACGCCCTCATCTCAGTTCTCGCGCATGCGTTCTGGAAATCTCTTCTACTCTCGTCTCAAGGCCCATAAGGAAGTAATGGAATAGTCGAATAAAGTCGTTATTTATGTTTTTTTTTCACACAAAAAGTAGTCTTGTCGCTTGATAAACTTATAATTGAGCCGCTGTAGTCACATGGAATATTTAAACATTTTCTTTAATGACTTTATGGGCCGTCAAGAGCCAGTCCCTTAGGAAGCCTATGTAGGAGTGATCCACCTCTCAGATTAAATCAAAAAGATCTTCATTTGTGTTCGAACGAAGGTCTTACGGGGTTGGTACAGCATGGGGGTGAGTAATTAATGACTCAATTTTCATTTTTGGGTGAACTAACCCTTTAAACAGTGTTATTATATGTTTTTAAAGTAGATCTTTAAGTGAGCATTAGATGATGGCAAAGGCAATCTAAATGTAAAAATAAGTCAAATGGGCAGACACCGTATCTCTAAAAGTCATTAACCATAATTCTCAGTCAATAGTTTAATAATTAAATTAGTAGTGTGCATGGTGGTTTGCTGTTCCCAGGGAAACTATAATCTGATAAGGTGTTAATGCCGTTATACACAAAAGCAAGACACTGGCAAACAACCGCCAATAAAGCAGCAAAATCAGTCACACTTCAACAGAGGCTGAGACTATAAATGCTTGTTTAATATGCTATACATGCAAACACACAATGGATATGATTTTTTTTCTCAGTAAAGGTTGATTACAGAAGGATGAGCAGAAGCGTCTTGTAAATTCACTGTGGGCTTGAAATACAAACACTTTGAGGAAGCATCTGTGGTTTGTGCATCCAAGTGTGAACCTCACCTTCTCTGTAATATTTATTTTTCCATTCCCCGGGCTCGAACGGGAACAGATACTCCATGTCCTGAAGATCTGTCATCATATCCCATAGCTAAACAACACCTGTTTCTGAAAGCTTTGAATGCTTGCGTTCATTCCCATGGCTTCATTCTGTGCCCGGGGGTGAAGGCCAGGGGCCAGCCTCTTTCTCACTTTGTTGCAATTGTTGCTGTGAAGAATTGATGTGAGGAATTCTAATTGGAGATTGGAGAGTGGCTCCGGGTAGTTTCCCCCGGCTGGGACGAGAATAGCACGGGCTCCAAGAGAGGCAGGTGAACCACATTGCACTCGGAGGTTAGAGGAGGTCATGCTAAACATGCAGGTTGGAGACCTCTGATATTGTCACTGAAGAGGTGCTGAAATTTAAGACGCTGTTGTAAGGTAAAATAAAGGGTGGTTTCAAATAAAATATCTTGTGGTGTTGGCTGACATTTTCTGAATATCCAAAAGTTAATTTTAATTTCAAAATGCCTGGATCCTTTTGCTCTGCACGTCCCTCCCTTGACCTCTCACAGTAAAATACACAGTTAAAGGGAACCTCCACTTTTTTTGGAAATAGGCTCATTTTACAACTCCCCCAGAGTTAAACTGTCGAGTTTTACCTTTTTTTAATCCATTCAGCCAATCTTCGGCTCTGGCGGTACCACTTTTAGCATAGCTTAGCATACATCATTGAAGTTCACCAGACCATTAGCATTTCTCCCAAAAAAAATTACCAAAGTGTTTCAATATTTTTCCTATTTAAAACTTGACTCTTCTATAGTTAAATCGTGCACTAAGACAGAATCGGAAAATGTAAAGTTGAGATTTTCTAGGCTGATGTGACTAGGTCCTGAGTCACATCAGCCTAGAAAATCGCAACTTTACATTTTACCTAGTCACTAGGAACTATACTCTCATTCCTGCGTAATAATCAGGAAACTTCACTTTTGTGCCATGAGTGCAGCAGGCGCGATGACTATGCAAACTTAGTCCCGGTCACGTTGGAAGCCGGGCACTATTTTCAGGAGCTGCGTCATAACATTACGCCTGCTGCACTCATGGCACGACAGTGAAGTTTCCTGATTATTACGCAGGAATGAGAGTATAGTTCCAAGTCATATCAGCCTAGAAATTTGCAACTTTACATTTTGCACGATGTAACTATAGTGCACGATGTAACTATAGAAGAGTCAAGTTTTAAATAGGAAAATATCGAATTTTTTTTTGGGTGAAATGCTAATGGTCTGGTGGACTTCAATGATGTATGCTAAGCTATGCTAAAAGTGGTACCGCCAGAACCTGGAGATTGGCTGAATGGATTCAAAAAAGGTAAAACTCAACAGTTTAAGTCTGGGGGAGTTGTAAAATGAGCCTATTTCCAAAAAAGTGGAGTATCCCTTTAAAGCTCAATAATACTTATTTTCTTACTGTTATAAGCACTTCTGCATGCCTAGAGCCAGTGAAGTGCAAATTGGAGTCCGCCTGCAGAGGCTAAGTGTTGTGTTGTTTACTGAATGGAGTCAGGGGAACAGTTACAGGCTACAGCAGCAGTGGAAAGCTTTTGCCCCCCCTCCCTTTAGTGTCTGACAGACGTCCATGTCAGTTATTGAAACCTAATGAAGCCTGTCTGACCCTGATGAGTTTTGATTGTTCATGTAAAAGTATGAAAGTCAGGCCTAAAAATGAGATAAACAACATATTATTTGGGGGTATTCAGCTTAGTGAGGGCTGGATAACTGTGATGACATTGCATCAGATCGACAAGGGCACACGCAGTGTTTGGCAGAGTGTTGATTGTTAGATAAGAGCATTGCCAAAGCTGGAATGTTGACAGTCCTGAATGTGATTATGCAAAAGTTGAGGCACCTTAATGGGTTTGGGCCACAAATTTGGCAGTTTTAATTTTAACAATGTTAATGGAAAAAATATAAACATATTTTGTGTGCATGGTTTAAAAAATAAATCTAAAATATTTATTTTTTATATAAATGTATATTAAAGGAGTTGTTCACTTTAAAAAAAAAACTTTTGCTGATAATTTATTCACCCCCATGTCATCCAAGATGTCCATGCTTTTCTTTCTTCAGTCGAAAAGAAATAAAGGTTTTTGATGAAAACATTCCAGGATTTTCTCAATATAATGGACTTCAATGGGAACCAAACAGTTCAAGGTCCAAATGAGAGTTTCATTGTAGTTTCAAAGGGCTTTAAATGACACCAGACGATGAATAACGGTCTTCTCTAGCGAAACGATTGGTCATTTAAAAAAATAAATAAAAAAGTTTAAGTTTTATAAGCACAAATGCTCGCCTTGCTCTGATCTGAGATGAGCATTCGTGACTCTCCTGTTCGAACTCGTTCATCAAAATGAACAAATCTTTTTTCGAGTCATGACTCAAAGGGTCTTCGATAAGACCCTTATTCGTCATCTGGTGTTGTTTAAAGCCCTTTGAAGCTGCACTGAAACTCTTATTTGGACCTTGAACCGTTTGGTTCCCATTGAAGTCCATTATATGGAGAAAATCCTGGAATGTTTTCATCAAAAACCTTAATTTCTTTTCAACTGAAGAAAGAAAGACATGAACATCTTGGATGACATGGGGTAAATTATCAGCAAAAGTTTTTTTTAAAAGTGAACTACTCCTTTAATGTATTTTATATATTAATGTACAGTAAGAATAAAGCAAAATAAACACACCATATATATATATATATATATATATATATATATATATATATATTAAAATATGGATATTTTACGCAGTCTCAAAGCCAGCTGTCGAGATGTTTCAGCATTAAAATCATGAGATCAAAATCACTTATTCTAAGTTTTCTTGCTCTTATTAATAGCAATCAAGATGAGCTTAGTTGTCAGACAGTGTGAAAATGCCATATAGGCGAACAGCAAGACACACGAGCAAGAATTTTGTCACCTCCATGTTCAGATCTTGTACACCTGCTGCACTGTGTCTTTCACAAGACAGCAGAGAGGGATTCACACCCTTAATTTGTGTAAGCCAGGCTCTCTGCTGTGTGGAAAACCAGTATGGTGTCAAAACTGCCAAGCCAATAGTGATTCTCTCTCTCCCTCCTTTGGCTAGATACGGCATTATGAGTCAGGCTTAGTTGGCCAGTATAAGGCCTTTGTGTGGAGACTGGGGACGAGCACTGAACTGGGGATCTCAGGGAAACAAATCAACCTAATTTTAAGTGGTTTTTAGCAGGACCAGGTTCAAAATAGAAGCTTTGTGTGTAAACAGGAGAACAAGAGAAGTCCAGACCCATGTGAATAGGCTATATTAAGCAAGCAAGCAGTGGGAGAGGTGTAATGCAAGGCTGGTAGGACTTTGTCACAACAAGGTAGGAGTTTTACCCATTTTCATTCAGTTCTTCGTATGCAAAGTCAGTACTGTACCAGAAATGTGTGCAAATACTGTGTAGAACTATGATATATTAAGCCTTTTAATTCCAATTTAGTTTATATTTATAGACTTTTTATTATTGAAAAACAGGTCTGCTAAAGAGTTTCTTTCTTCTGTTAAAAACATAAGAAGATATTTTGAAGAACCAAGCAGTTTCTGGTCCCCATTGACTTCCATAGTATATATTTTTTTCAATGGGGACCAGCAGCTGTTTGGTTACCCACATTCTCTTTTGTGTTCAACAGAAGAAAGAAACTCATACAGGTTTTAGAACAACTTGAAAGAGAGTAAATGATGACAACATTTTCATTTTTGGTGAACTAACCCCTTAAGTTGTTTGTTAATTGTCACGTTTATTGAGGTTGTATATGATACATTTATGATGCAAAATGTTTTCTGAGGCAAAGACTTGCAAGCTATCTTTCCTTTTAGAGTTGATTCATAAAAAAATATTGTGCTGCTAATTGACATTTGATTAGAAACATGTCAGATTTGTCAACGTTCAGTGAACAGACAAATCCAAATAGGCTAAATTACTGAGGATAATTACACTTATTGAAAGAACAAATCTCATTCTCAGAGACCTCAATCCATCACATTGCCTTCATTTCCTTTTTCAGTACAAAGCTAAACATCCTAGGTGTGTAAGGTTCTCTCAAAAATCACATTGCTGTAATATTTTGTTTCATTTTTATTTTTTACTGTGCAGTTTTACCTTAATTCAGTGCATGTTCAGATAATGAATTGCTCTTGATTTAGACTGCATGATGAATTCACATATAATTGTGCAGTCCAGTGTTTTTCTCTGGGCTTTGATGTCATTTGTCTCAGCTCTGTCCATTAAACTGAAGCAGAGTCAACGTCTGTCCATGCTGAGTGGGTAATTCCTAATTTGTGTTTAGGTCTCTGCACCTGCACCCTGTGACATGAAGCTTGACAATAGTGAAAGTGCCCTGCACACACCTGTCCTCTCACATCAGACCCTCTAGAGATGTAAATAAGCATGTTACCGGTGCAGCTGTCACTGGTCTCATCATTTTTATTTAGTCAGGGTTATGTTTAGTTCTGTTTAGTTTCGTTTTCAGTCAGTTAGTTGTTACCGTTATGCCTGTGTTCCTTAGTTTTCTTTTTAGTTTCTATGCAAAGTTCTTTCTGTTCAGTGTTTGGTCTCGTTTACGTTTATGTTTAAGACCTGTTTTTAGACCTGTTATATCTCCTGTGGCTTTCCTGTAGTGATTGTTGAGTTTATTAAATACTATATCCTTGAATTTGATTGTGCCATGCGATTAGGTATGGCTTAATCTCATTAAGCCATACCTAATCGTTACATTTACCTAATAAGTGTGCATTTAAATGACACGCATACATTTTGCTGTCTCGTACCAAAACATGTCTAGATTGTTCCATTGTTGTCCTTCATCAGAAATGGATGAAAAGCTGTTCTACAACTTCATTTGTGTCTGAATCAGTCGGTCTGTCTAAAGAGATTGTTTGCACAAATAATCATAAATCAGTCTCAATAAATGTTTTTTTTTCTCTCTTCTCTCTGCTTCAGGCTTTTGGAAGTGTGACGTAACGTCTAAATGTGACTAAATGCATCTCCAACGAACACTGAGCCCAACATATATACCATCCTGAAAATATCTGGTTATGAGAACTGGCACTACAAAAGTCCCTTGGTAAGTATAACTAGACAAATAAAAAATATGAGTAATGGGTAAAGCAGCAACATGATAAGCATATTTTTAATTTCTGAATTAAAATGAACCCTGATATTTTGGGGAGAGATAAAGTCTGATATGTCAGGGTAATAAAACTTGATGAAAATAATGTCCTGAATGAAAAAAAAAACCTAATTAAAGAATGAAATTCTTGCAAAAAAAAACTTGTTTATTGTTTGTAATAATACATTCTTATTCATTCTTAGAAAAAATATTTTAACAAAACTGATTCAATACTTATTAACGGTTAAGAAGATAGTTTTTAACTTTGATACATATATTTATAAACATTTTTGAAAATAGCAATTGATTACATCAAATCAATGATTAATTTTTTATTATTGTTTAATGACTGGTGTAACCATCAAGTATTCCTTTCCTGAACTTCTTCATAGTGATTCAAAATGTTTTTCTAAACCCCATGAAACCAACTGATTACACTGATTACATTTACAAGAACTTGACATTATGATTTTAACCTTTAAATGCTCTTCGTTTCCTGTTTACACTTCTGGGCTTTCGGTGTCCATACGACCCCAACAATTGATTGAGTAATTGTACAAAAAATATACATTTTTAATCATACAAATAATATATCATTTTTTTGTTTACTTCTCATCTATTCATTAATGCAGTGTTTTTGGAGATATAAAGTACTTTTGTATCCATATACCACACAATTCCTCAACTACACCATTAGCTTGCATATGAAATACAATTTTTTTATGATACATTGCATTTATGCTCTAGTACTAGGCCTTCATTTCTGTGTAAAAAAATGCTGGATTTTTTTTTTGACACATGAAAAAAATATATTTAGTTTTTTTTTTTTTTTTTCACATCTCCCATTCATTTCAATGTGGGGTCATATTGACCCCGAAGACCAGAAGTGTAAAAAATGTTTTTTACATACCTTCAGAACAACCGAATCAATCCCAGTATTTTTGTGTGTGTATAGATTGAGAATGTATGAAAAGTCACAAAATCTTATTCCACTGAGATCCTTTTTTTTAATTAAGTTAAAAGTCCATTGGGGTCCGTATAGACCCCATGACCCGATTGAGGGCTACAAAGATTTTTCCTTATTGTGGACACACTTATATGTAATTTTCTTTTTTGCAGGAAGGAGGTAAGATGTTCATGGATCTGTGTGGCCAGCGGGGCGCATGGACAGTCCTGCTGTTGTGGTGCCTAAACCTATCAGCTGCTGACCTCACCTGCCCGCAGAAATGCGCTTGTTACCGTGACACATTGGAGGTCAACTGCTCCTCAAGACACCTGACGGGTGTGCCTGAGGTGTTAATCAACAATGCCAAACGCTTAGACCTTTCAAGAAACCAACTGAAAACGCTGGCTAGGCGTCAGTTCTCCGGCCTGTCAAAGCTTGAGGACCTGGACCTGAGTGAGAACATCATCTCCATGATTGAGGTGGAAACATTTCAGGGGCTGAAGAACCTGCGATACTTGAGGATAAAGAACAACCGCCTGAAGATCCTCCCGGTCGGGGTCTTCTCCGGCCTCACCAACCTTCAACGTCTGGACATCAGTGAGAATGAGATCCTGGTTTTCCTGGATTACACATTCCAGGACATGACTAACTTACAGCAGCTCGAATGCAGGAGAAAACGACCTGGTGTTTATCTCGCAACGGGCTTTTTGTTGGGCTGCAGGCGCTGAAGGAGCTGAACGTGGACCGCAGCAATTCGACCTCCATCCCCACCGAGGCTCTGTCGCAGCTTCAGAGCTTGACCAAGCTGCGCCTGCGCAAGCTGACCATAAGCGTGTTGCCCAACAATGCCTTTCGCCGACTGCACCAGCTGCGCACATTGCAGATCCTCCACTGGCCTTCGCTAGAGACGCTAAATAGCAACAGCCTGGTTGGTCTCAACCTTACCACTTTAGTTTTAAGCAACTGTAACCTTAGCTCTGTACCTTACGCTCCACTGCGCCATCTCGCTTACCTGCGGTACCTCGACCTGTCCTACAACCCCATCACCTCCATACAAGGCAACTTGCTGGGGGAGCTTCTGCGGCTGCAAGAGTTGCACCTGGTAGGTGGGAGCCTGTTACGTATTGAGCCAGCTGCCTTCAGGGGTCTGGTCCACTTTCGTCTGCTCAATGTGTCCTCGAATCGTCTGACGACATTGGAAGAAGTGTCTTCCACTCGGTAGGGAACTTGCAGACACTGCGGCTGGACAGGAACCCGTTGGCTTGTGACTGCAGGCTACTCTGGGTTGTGCGACGACGTCGGAGACTGGATTTCGATGGCCGCCAACCCACCTGTTCGGCTCAGAATCAGCACAAGAAGGCATTTCGTGACTTTTCGGAGGCTGATCTTCCGGTTATATTTACGTGCAGACAAGCACAGATCGTGACCCGCCAGCTGCAGGATGCGAGTGTGGTGGAAGGCATGAGCATACGGTTTGATTGCAGAGCCGAGGGCTATCCGTCGCCTTCTATTTCCTGGCTGTCAGCCCAGCAGACTGCACTTAGCTCTGTCGGGAGAATACGAGTGCTTGCTAATGGGAGTTTAGAGGTGCGTTATGCCCAAGTACAAGACAGTGGAACGTATCTGTGCACTGCAGCTAATGCAGCAGGGAACGACAGCATCTCCATGAGTCTGCAAGTGGAGGGGCTCCCACAAAACCGCACCGCATCGTATTTCTCAGACGAGGGATGGATGGAAACTTCATTGGCTCCTTCTACCAACTCCTCCACACGAGTGTCAAATCCTTATCCGTTTGATGCTAAAACCCTCATCATTGCTACCACCATGGGATTTCTCTCTTTCCTCAGCTCTGTGGCAATCTGTTTCGTGTTTATGTTCTTCTGGAGTCAGAGCAAAGGACAGATAAAACACACTGCCACTATAGACTTCGTGCCACGATCATCCATGGGTGGAGGTGGAGATGGTGGGGACACTGGGAGATTCACAATGAAGCTTATTTGAGCTGGAATAGAGAATAATTGGTCATGGTTACACTTAGTTGAGCCTTTAAAAGTGTAGGAACTGTTGAAGTTGCAACTTGCCATCACAGCAAGGTACAAAGCCTTATGATAACATATTTTGCAAGCCTGATTGACTATGTAAATAGGCATAGCAATTTATCTTTGTAATAATCTCATTCATATTGTGCAAGTCTGATTGACATTAATGTAAGTAGGTTTAAAGCTCCAGTCTGTAATTTTTTTGGGTTCAAATTATTAAGTACTTAACCAGCCATTGTTTAAAACTATCTGCTTGCCTTAGCTCGTTTCAAAACGGTAAGCTTGTAAAATTAATTTTTAATTCCAGTGGTACTGGTGGATTTTCGCGGAGATTCGAAGCATGTCTTTGAGTCATTACATCACATCTGTACACATATCGGCTAGTAGGCTATATTGTGTGTAAGGATATTGGAGGTGGAGATTTATAGCCTTTTCCCACAGCACTTGATATAATTAAACTTAATGATTAATTTGATGGTGGATCCAGAAAGGTTCAAACGTCAATCACCAGTGACAACTACAGATTTACCCGCTGTAAAATGCAAAAGACTTTGGAGTGGCTACTGAAAAAAAGAGACTGCAACCGGGCCCATGCGAAAACAGGGGATAAATATCTGAAGGGCTTTAAATGTAGTCACGCAATGCTAACATTGTTAATATTAACAATCTGAGAACAAAGTATAATTTGCACAGTTTGACCTGATATGATAAGTGACCGTTAGATTTAATCAGTGCGATTTTCTGCAATGCTTTTTCCCCTTAGTTGGTCAGAACAAAAGTGGATGTTTCTTACTTGTTCAGATGAAATTTTCCAGTGAAAATTATTATGTTGGTCATACTTCCAAAAAGTAGAATCTGTGATTCCGAATGACAGTATCCACATCGGCGCGGAGACTGACAGCCGCACATTCTCCGCAAAACATTGTGTTCATCCACGCTGTGCCGAGGCACAACCCACGTGAAGTTGATAATTCTGCGAATCACTGCAATTGCAGATTTCGAAGAGAGATGGCGACAAAGAGGAAAAACTACGGACTGCAGCTTTAACTTCTCTTTAAAATAATATTTTAGCTGAGAAGTTAGAAGACAAATTGTATGTAAGTAAGGTAGTATAGTGGCTTGAGCAATTCTGAATTCTTGAAAAAATCTGAAGATAAACAACAAACACATGTTTTTACTGTTTGATAGTAAAAGTTAATTTAAAAAAATATGAATAAAAAATTATATATAACTTTTATTTTACTATTAACTGTTATTAATAGTAAACTACATTTATTTACTAATATATTATATATATATATATATATATATATATATATATATATATATATATATATATATATATATATATATATATATATATATAATACAGTATATACACATATACATACATACATGGAATAGTGACTAATAAATAATTTAGCATCTGTTGGATATTATTGTGGTGTGCCCTCGATTTGGTTTGTAATTGTTTTAGGCTCACAGCTCTTAGTATAATGAATAAAATCTCAGGCACAGTTAGCCTTTAGAGATATTCATTTCACTGCCAAATTAAACCAGAACACGTCATGCGATGATGCATTTGACAACAGTTACAATGCAGTTTTAGATATTGAAATATTGTTGCACAAAATATGCAAAAGACTGAAGAAAAAAAAAACATAGATCTATATATGTCTTAACAGCCTATTAACATATATTGTAGTTTGTAGAAATTAAAACATTGCTACTGGAAATAAATGAATTTTAACAAATAATAATTTTTAGATAGTTAAGGATTTTAAATGGATGATAAAGTTATCGAAATGGATTGCTGTATTATTTATTGTTTGTGATATTGTACATTACAGATATTTATAGGTTGCAGTAAGATTACAAAAAATTGTGCAAGGTCATTCAGAAATGTCTTTTATGCTTCTTCTTTTTTTCATTTTTCTTTTTTTTTTTTTTTGATAAACATCATCAAGTGATGTCATGCCATGCCAGTGAGTTTATGGCTATGCACAAATGGCAATGTCATGATTGAACACACACATGGTTATTTACTTAGGATGCTTTGCAATTTATGTAATGTATATAAGCTTATATTTCCACATTTTGATGTTTTTGCTAATGCATTTGTAAGTTATAATATTTTGCATTGGATCATTAAAGACTATGCAAGTCTGCCTGTTCTGAAAACCATCTTGTCTCAGTATTTTTACTTCCACTGGGGGTTCCATTTTAAACCTCCTCATTAAAAATTCAAGTACATTTCTAGGTGAAAATTAATTTCCGAGTCCTGAAAGTCTGAACAATTTAGATTTTGTGATCATATCCCTTTGTTACTCTGGTGCATGCAGTATAAAATTGTCCAGATGTAAGCTCCATCTGTTTCATTAAGGCACACCTATAACCTTGAGTGGCTGCAGTTTTTCCTTAGCTCATCTGATTGTGGAGGATAAATGACATGAGATGAAAGAGAGAAGAATCTGTATAATTCTCTGCATCCGTCATTGTCTTGTTTGTTAAAACGGAGTAATAATTGTCTCCTGCTGCCTCTCATCTGATTACCTACGATTTATGTTTGATTTTACAGAATTTATGCCATTCATTCAGTCTAATAACAAAGTCAAATTGATACGTGATAGGTATGTTTTATTACACGGATGACGGATTAGTGTCTGAGAGTACAGGAAGAGACGGGGAACTTGCAGTGGTGTTTTATTCAGGCTGTCGTTTTGTTGGCACATACAGTTCTTAAGCTTTAACTGGATTCTGGTGAGAGAGAGAGAGAGAGAGAGAGAGAGTAAATAATTTCTGCTGTTGCCCAGAATAACCCAGAAAAAAAAGATGATAATCACGTGTATGACCAGTGGTTTAAACCCTTCAGGATTACCTCTAGATGTTTCAATCTGTTATATAGGTCTGTCTGGCTACTGCGTATGATCAAATAAAAATGCTTTTTATTCTCCAAAACTGTGTAATTAAACTACAACTAAGCTAACAGTTAAACAATCATTTCATTAAGATAAGAATTTTGTCACTTTTTTTTAATATATACACAATAAACAAATAATACACATACTACACAAATATAAAAGTGTGTGTGTGTGTGTGTGTGTGTGTGTTTGGAGTCCTACATTTACAGCTATTACAGTATGTACAGATTTTCCTGTTCTGTGCTCACAGATCTGAGGACTTATTTGTGCCACCAATTTGACCAAAATATGTTGCTTATGCATTTTGGCCACTAGCTGGAGCCAAAGAAAGATATTTAAAAGAGACAATAGCCTGGTACTATACAAAACATGCACAAGAAGCTTTACACAGAGATAATTTGATCTTGTGATAAATGTAACAGATTTCATGGAGCCAAATAATCTACAATGGATGGAAGAATGGAAATGTGTTTTCTGGCCCATGTGCCACTGAGCAAGTGATTATTGGCGTATCTGAACTCCAAGAGTATTGATGAACCTGATGAATAGGACAATAACATGGACAAGATGCAGTCAGAAGATAATTTATAGCTGATTCTGTCATGAACTGACACAGCAAACTGGTCCGTGTAACGCTTCACAATTCAATTTGCAGACCATAAAATGCAAATGAAAAATGGAAACCAGACATTCCTTTTTCTTGTTTTTCTTGTTACATTATCAATGTATAGTTACTTTTTTCTCCCGTTTTCAATTTTACTTGTGCTAAATTGTGACTTTAGAAACAAACATTTGAATAAATGAAATCTAAATGATTTTTTAATTTTCGTCTTGTAATTTCATTTCATTGATGCAACTGCTTTATTTACACTGCATGCACGTTGGGGAGAAGTTTAAAAGACGGAACTTGTGTATTTTTAATGAATGAATACCATCCGAAAATGACAGTGTCAATAAAGTAAAATCAAAGTCATGTGAAATACTATTTCCTACATTGAATAAACTAAATACAAAAAATAAAATAAAAAACATGAAAAGACAAACAAAGCAGTGACAAACTAAAGTTAAACAAAAATGTGAAAATGTTTACATATAGATACACATTTAGCAGCTTTGTGATGATCACATGTAGGCTATACATAGTACCCACATGACGTCACGACATACGGGCATTTGCCGACCCCGGCGCCATTGCTGCGTGCAAAACAGATTAGAAGAAACAATACGAGTTGAACGAAAGTGAAATGAGTTTCGTGCTATATAGTGAAAATAGTCATCCCCTGCTGGGTCAATGGATGATAAAATCGTGCCGGAGGTTCAGATAAATCGGGATTTTACACTATACCCGTAGACTCCATGGATGTGAGAAGACTAAGCTTTTGTCCGAACAACGACGGAGATTATGGCTGGCGAGGATAAACAGGAAAGAAACTCACTCAAAACACGCAAGAATTTGTTTGACAAAAGCACAATGTTGTGTTTTAATGCGAGTGTAAACAAATATAAGTTAACACATTGCAGTTTGAAAAATGTCCTGTATGAACAAAATGACGAGGTATTAAAAACACAAAACAACCTTGTTTCCACTGTTTGATCTCACATTCTAGCATTGCGATCTCAGATTATGTCCCTATACCCGCGTATAATGTAGTTCCCCATTACATTAATTAAATTGCACGCGAGTTATTTATTTTTATATTCATGCACCAAACCATGACGCCCACAAGTACATGCATATCACAGAAAGCACCGGTGACTGTTTTAAGGGGAACATGAATTAAGTTGTGAAAGCTCTGGCTTTTTATTAGGCAGATTAGCATCATGCCTCTTCGCTATTATAAGTTATTTTTCCATTGATTGCATTTGAGCAAACGTCACCGAACCAACCCCACGTCAAGCTGATCGTACGCCTCCAGTGATTTCCAGACTCGGAATTGCTCACAATGTGAAAAACTCCTCACCAATACCAGATAATGGTAACTTACACATGAAAATACTGTATCTGAGGCAAAGCTGCATAATCATTGCTCAGTGCTTCCTTCGTTACTGCATACGGATCCACACCATTTATGAATGAAATTTTCGCATTGTACCTCTCTCTGTCTTTTTTTTAATAGACTCTTTATAATATATTTCACTTTGACTTTTCATGATTTGCATAATAATATAAACAGAAATAAATATTTGTTTGTAAAACGACATTCTCTCTGATAAAACTTTGTAAAAACCTATGGTAAACACAGCGGTTTTGCCCTCAAAGATGACGTCTCCGGGGAGGTCACGTGACATTAATTCGCCTGTGGGAACTATGTATAGGATAGGCTAACGTTAGATAACCCTCTTTATTCTATATCTAGATTTATGAAACATTGTTATTCTAGTGTAGCCTATAAAGACATCGTTATATTGTTGTGTGAGATTTAAAAAAAAAAACCCAGGACAGGTTAATCACTTTTGGGGGCTGGTGTCACGGAGTATAAAAATGTGAGTGGTTTGTTTGCGTCAGGTATGCGTCACAGTGGGTCCTGCTCATTGTAAACTCAAGGTGGTGGTGAGTAATGGTAATAGTGTTGGGTTTGATTGAGATGTGTACGTTAGCATGTTTGTGTCTGGCAGGAAGTTGTAATACATCCTCTGGTTTTCTCTCTGGTGTGCACTGGCCCTTGCCGATAGCTGCCACAGGTCAGTTTCCATATTTTAAAGAGTTTTCTTGGTTAACGGGAGACTGAATTGCTTAATGTATGTTTTCAGTTTGTTTCCTAAGGGGCTGCATATTCTCATAAGGTGAGTAAAGATGTGTAGTTCAGTGCTGCAAATCTCCTGGGGTATGTATGATTTTAAGTTAATTTAGTTTGTTTTTAATTCTAAAGCCCTATAGAGTGCCGAAGTTACGACGTCACTCTGTAGGCCAAAACGCGGAAGTGAGCTAGCATTTTAGCATTACGGTTCCCTCGCTCTATAAAGCCTATGGGATTTTTGAATGGGTTTTTGCTAAATCGCCTGAAATAAGGTCTGTGGTGAACAGAGCCTCTAAATATTTTCACGTTTTGATCTATGACATAGAACACACGGTTATAACCTGCTTGGGGTTTTTTAAACTTTATTGAGTCTGATTGTGCTTTTTAAAATCTTTATATAGGCTTAAAAGTGTATACATTTTGGATTAACTTGTAAAGATTATCTTGCTAGACAAAACGTGTAAGGGTCACAACCCTTTTGTACGAACAGCCTATTTTGAGTTCTGTCTAAACTGAGTTAATTTTGTTTCTGAGTAAAAGTGGTTGTTGCTTTGGTTTATGAATATGTACTTTTGTTTTACAAGTGTAAAATCTGTTGTATGCGAGTAGTTTGTGTTGTCTTTTTTTATTGGATCACTGAACGGGAGGGGTTGGCTGTGGTTATAATTTATAAATCTTCCTCTTTGTTCAAGGGAAGGTCTTCAGAGCGACTGAAGAGAGCAAAATCATGTTCAGCCGTTACCTTTGACCTTCATCCAAACAGACAAACTTATTTACAATCCAGGACAAACAGGTGAGCTGTGAATGACCCTTGGTTGAAGCTATCATCTTCAAATGCATTATGCAATATATGTGAGTTTGTTGGTGTCTTTGCAGTTAATTTCAGAGTTGTCTCCATGGATCCCAAATTTGTGCCTTTTGATCAAATGGTAAGACCAGATGTTTCACCATTTTGAGTGTTCCGACCATAAATGAAAAGCAAATTAAATGCAGGTTCTTTTAAGATGCAGAAATTTCAACTTCAATGACTGCTTTTATGTTTAATGTTTATTATTCCGGTCTGTCTTGCAGTACAATCTGCTCGGGAAGGTGAGTTTGCTTCGGTGTAAGACTTTGAATGGAGCCAATGCAGCTTTTTGCACTTTTCTTTCTTTGCAGATTTTCTCTGAGCTGTTAATTTGTTTTAATAGGACAAAGATAATAACCGGATTGGTCAGTGGACAAATGTTTCCTCAATGGAGCTGATATTGGAGCTTTCTCAGTTAAACCCAGAGGCTCAGATGGGGATGTACACACTAAAGGCTTTCATTGCTGACCGAGAAGTCTCCCAAGTTTTTGAGGTGAGAAAATACGGTAAGTTGTTGTGTATGTGCAGTTCAATGACAGATCTGAGGCCTTAACCTAAAGCGCTTTGTTTCTGGTTCAGTTTTGCCCAAGTGTGACGTGACTGAAAAACACGGCACAGACCTACAGCGTTGCAGTTATGGGACTGAAAGTTGAGTCCTGTGCCAAGTGAGTGATGCTTTATTTTCTTGTCTTGTGGTTGGTCAGTTCTTTATCTTGTTCTGATGTTTCCCAGATTGTCCGTTCCAGTTGTCTGTCAGCGTCAATATGGCTCCAGCAGTGCAGACTCTGGTCTCCCTGGGTAGCAGCGCCCTTAGGCATGCAGGGACCCCGGGCGGTCTGCAGGCCACACCCAAGAGGACCCTCGGGCGGGCTCCCTGGGGACCAGGGCGCCCGCTTTAGGCCACACGCAAGGGGATCCTCGGGGCGGGCTCCCTGGGGACCAGGGAGGATCCCCTTGCGAGGATCCCCTTGCGTGTGGCCTAGAGCGGGCGCCCTGGTCCCCAGGGAGCCCGCCCGAGGATCCCCTTGCGTGTGGCCTAGAGCGGGCGCCCTGGTCCCCAGGGAGCCCGCCCGAGGATCCCCTTGCGTGTGGCCTAGAGCGGGCGCCCTGGTCCCCAGGGAGCCCGCCCGAGGATCCCCTTGCGTGTGGCCTAGAGCGGGCGCCCTGGTCCCCAGGGAGCCCGCCCCGAGGATCCCCTTGCGTGTGGCCTAGAGCGGGCGCCCTGGTCGACCAAATGGAAATCGGAGATATACATCTTGTTCGGCTTTAGCCAGGGATCACAGTGACGCAAAAATCGTGATTCTAGCTCAAACGGTCTAGGAGTTATGCGCAATTTAGTACTTTTCAATTTTTTTTATTTTATTTTTTTTTTTTTTCACTTTGTGCTTGAAAACCTAATAATGAGAGACCTTTTTGACGATTATAGCGCCACCTATGATCCGATCCTCACGAAACTTTGCATGCTTCCTAACCATGTTAGGACACATGCTCATCGATTTTTGTGAAGTTGTGATGTTTTTTTGGGGGGATTTATTGGCTTTTGGCTGTATTTTTTGCCAGGGACCACATTCTAAATGACCCTGTTGTAGCCAACCAAATGCAAAATTTCAACTTTTTTTGATAATAATTTATCTAGAGAGTCCAGGAATAGGCCTAGATTGGTTTTGACCCGACTGGGCAAAAAAACAGGGACTAGTTCGGAGGAGGAGTGGGAGGGGTTGGATCTGGATCTGACTCCTCCCCGTGGATTTCATGTTGTGCACACCACTTTACCATGGAAGCTTGTTTCTTTTTTCTTGAAAATGAAAAAAAAATTAAGCCCTCCAGTCTGCTTCTGTTTTAAGTTTTATCTCTCTGATTCAGATACATAATTTTAATTTCATATGGGCCATTCTATGGAAATGTTCATTTTTCTGTCCCTGGCCTTTTACAGAAATACTTTAAAAATACTTTAGGCTTACAAGTTCTTTATATTTTAAAATGAAAATAATTTAATTGCCAATTGTAATATACATTTTAAGTTTCAGGTAAGTTTCAAATGAGTTTTAAAATCATTCAAAATTGCAATAAAAATTCTTTCTCTCTCTGTCAACTATTTTAATATATTTTTCTTTGGGTTAGTCTCCTCCTGTTATGTCATTCTGCAATAAAAAAAAGCTTGTTTCTTTTTTCATTAATGCAAGAAAACACAATAACAATAAGGCAAAATCAAAGGGCAAAATGCAAAATCACATTAAAACCATAAAAAAAAAAACCGAACAGAGCACAACTCTGTAAGAATGAAGCAAATTAATTACAAGAAAGACAGAAAATTATTATATAAAAAGTCAAAATTATGACATGGAAGATTCAAAATTATGAAGTGAAAACAAATACGCTGCCATGCCATGTGGAGGAGTGGCGCTTTCGTGTCGCCTTGTGCGCTGCCATGGTCCACTGGGGACCAATGGATGGTAAAGAGGTTCGCCTTGTGCGCTGCCATGGTCCCCGCAAAAGGCGCAGCTTTCGTCACTAGGTTTTGTTACTGAATGTGATTTAAAAAAATAATAATAATAATTTATTTGACGGTCGGAAGGATGGACGTCCGTCCGGACTTAGCTGAAGGACACTAAAAAGCCGAAGAGAACCGTAGTGAAAGTCAGGGGGGGGTGGCTGGCAGGAGGATTTTGGAGTGGCAGTGATTTGCAGCTGGTAATGGATGGTAAAGAGGTTCATTGAGTAAGACAGTAGCCTATCTTAAAGCATTTAACAAATGAACGTGAACTAGTTCATTTTTAGATATGTGAACTTAGTTCATTTAAAAAAAATGAACTATGAACATGAACTAGTTCATTATCATCTGTGTGAACTGAACTTCGAGCTAGTTCTTTTAAGTATGAACTGGCACAACACTGACCACAAGAAGCATATTTCGCCCATAGACTGTAATAGATTTCGCCTGAGATTCGCTAAATGGACGAGTAAAATACTGGCAACAATTTTTAATGGAAAATGGCTTGATATTGTCAGAATGTGGACATTTTTTACAGCAAGGGTTAACAGTGCAGTTATTATCAATAAAAACTGTCACTAAGAGAGAAAAATTTCGTCCTGTGATTCCGTCTTTTAAACTTCTCCTCAACGTGCATGAAATAAAGCAGTTTCATCAATGAAATGATAGTAAAGTCAGTCCACGGCCACGCCCCCGTGCTAATGGTACAAATTACAAGACGAAAATTAACAAAAATCAGTTAGATTTCATTAATTTCAATGTTTGTTTCTGAAGTCACAATTTAGCACAAGTAAAATTGAAAAAAGGAGAAAAGGCCAACTACATTGATAATGTAACTGGAAAAACAAGAAAAAATAATGTCTGGTTTCCATTTTAAATTTTTTTCATTTGCATTTTATGGTCCGAAAATTGAATTGTGAAGCGTTACATGGACCCAAACTTAACAGTTCACTGAAAAAAACAGATAATTGATTACTCTGACAGTTTATCACATATGTATTTTGGAAACATTCCCACACTTAGGAATATAGAGCCATGGTATTGCTAATGAGCTAATGAATATGACTAGGCCTTTACAAATCTCATTATTCTATCTGTCTGTCTGTCTGTCTGTCTATCTATCTATTCATTCAGGACTGCCCTGGGAAGGGATTTCCTGAACAATCATAACCTGTAACCTTTTATTATTTTGCTAAAGTAACCACGTATATTTTTCTTTTGTATAAATAAACTTTTGTTTTACTCCAGCTGTACAAATTAAAATCAATAGCAATAAAATAGACATTACTATAGACCATTTTGCAAGATGTAAACAACACTGGTCCAGAAACACTTCCTGTTTCAGTTTGAAACTATTTTTTTTATTTCACATGTAAAGAAAACATCTTAAAGATGTTGTTTAACTTTTTGATTCAGTTTTACATGTTCTGTAGGTTGTATTTTATCCCAGCTTGTATGTAGTGTTAAAAAACTGAAACTGAAGTGCCTCACTGACCAAGACAAAATGGAATCCAGGAAGCTTTCACCAGATGGTAAGCATGAAAGATCTTTTGAGCCAATAATTGTTGTATATGTTAAAGAACATACCTTAGATTTAACTGGTATAAAAACACTAGCCAAGTGTAGTGTCGTGTACACTTGTGTAGTGTATTTAGTGTCAATTATTGCAAGATACTGATTATTATTACACATATTTTATATGTATACACATCATTGTCTGTCAGAATACTCGATTGTGATTGGCTGGAAGGTGTGCATTCAAATAGTGTAATGCACAAGGAGTTCCAGTCAGTCAAACCACCCCTCTATATTAATGCGCTGCTTTCATTGAAGCACACACACTGCACAGACAGACGCAGCACGCACATCTCTCTCTCTCTCTCTCTCTCTCTCTCTCTCTCTCTCTCTCTCTCTCTCAGATATATCTTTGCCATTAACTTATATATGCAGGTTATTTTTTGTGAAGGTTATTGGCTATTTGGCTACACTGGCTATTTAACGTTTCCCCAGAAATGGAGGGACATTGGCCCTATAATAATTTCTAAATATTTAAATATTATGATGTTAGCAACACCACTGTCTAAATGTATAGGCTAAATTATAATATTTATATATCTATGAGATCTACAAACTGAAATTGTAATGTCAATGCATGCATTAAAATGCTATAAATTAATAAATAAAATGTTGTCAATCCTCGTGAGCGCATGTCTGTTCGCCCTGTTCTCTTTCTTTCAGAAGGTGTGACGTGGGGAAGGCAATTACCGCTCAGATTCTTCTCACAGAGGTCTGAGGGACAAGGCAGCGCTCGCCGCTGCAAAACAACACCATTCTTATCTGAGACAAGGCTTATTTTAACGTGTCGTCGTCACTCTAATTAATTAAACATCACTCAGCAACATGAATCTACTCATTCTGGCGACTCTGTTCTCTGTGGTGTTGGCCGAAAAATCACCCCGGCTGAAATTTACCGTGATGGGTAAGGCTTTATTTTCTTCAATAATATAGTTTAATTCTGCTACGGATTCTGTGGAGAGGTCTGGAATATTCTCGTTCTCAGATTCTGATGTTATGTTTACCCTTACTGAAGCAGGAATTGCAAATCTGATTTCCCCTCAAGAAAAAATGCTGCGTATTAAGTCTGGAAGTAGGAAGTAAAAAAAAAAGAAGAAAAAAGTCCAGTCGGTATGTAAATTGTGGCAAGCTAAGATGAGGCACTGACTGCTTTACATTGCTGTTTTGAAAACAAAAACAATTGAGAATCACATGCACGTCATGACTTCACATCATGACGTATGCGTGATATTAATCATGGTTAAGAGTACAAGTCTAGACTACAATGAAAAAAATACAGTAAATGCATCGCGTTAATACTGACGCTGTCTAAAAATGAAGCGTAGCCTATATAGCCTATGCAGGTTAACTGATTGTTCATACAATGATGCTGGAAAGATTTTTGCCTGTGTAGTCATAGTAACATCTCCCGAAGATATATTAGTGGTGTATGGGTTGGTCAAGAGTGAGTGGTCTGTAGTAAACACACTCCTGAATCTTCCTGGAGGCTACTGAATAAGTCATTTTCTAAAACGACCTTTCGTTTTCTATCTAAACATGTAAATGCATCGAATGACATTGCTATTTTGAAGCAATTTTTCTGCAGAATACGCAGCAAGTGGGTTTGTTTTAAGAAAAGCAGGACGCAATCTACAGAGCTGCAATGCAGGTGCGTGAGCTAACGGGAATGATGGCACTGCAGCAACTGATAAATTTCCAAAACACAGTGTACAACATGCGATCCAGAGAAAAACACACTCGCATTTGTAGAATAGCCCATGGAAAATTCCACGAAACCCACCTTTATTATTTATTCCAAGCACGTTCACAGACTTCTATGTGGATACAAACAGTATCATATATTTGTGTTTATAAACATTAGCATGTCTCACGACCATCCCCTCTGTTTTACGGGATTCTAAAACCTCTTACAAATACACACATGAGTAACCGTGAGAGCCAAATTTAAGACACCATTGAGCTTGTTGTCTTGACCGCGCACTTCAGCACCACGGACAGCAATCTCTTCAATTCAGCGCACGTCTTCTTGAATCACCAAGGATGCGATCGGGAGACAAATTATCTGATGAAATAAAGTGTCATGGAAAACGAGAGGTGGATATGCAAATAGAAACCGGCTCAGACTGGTCTGCAGGCTTTTTCGACCTCTTCAGCCCCCCCTTCGAATAGCCAGTTATTGATTGTGCTGAAATCTACTAGCGCAGACCGAGACAAACACCTGTTGCAACGTGTTAGTTTTATGAAATAATAGCGAATCTCCTCTTTATATAATGCTGTATCAAAATAATTTTAATTTTACGGTTATCTGACAACCAAATTGACAGTATTCTCCATTCAGATCAAATAAAAAACGCCCACATTAGTGACTAAGGCATTTGAGGTAATCATTTAAGATCTGTATTTCACAACTGGTTTTGCTCTAAAACACAGTTTTTACTGTGAAAATCAAGTGATGGCATTTAAATAATATGACATAACAAAAGCACAGGTCCAACAATATGCAAAATTATTTCTATAGAACAGTATAAAAGGAAAATTGACAATTTTGTTTATGCATACAACCGCAAAAATGTGATGCCCAAGACTGGACTATGTTATATTTAACTATTATAAAACCAAGTGATGATTTGGACCGAAACACTAGTTTGAATGCACAGCCTTTGATCTCAACAACAAAAGATAAAGGAAGCATTTATTGCTTTTACATGGGCTCATATAAGAAGCATTTTTTAAATTATTATTTTGTGTTTGCTATTTCCTAAATATACAAATTTGTATGGCTACTTATGTTATTCAGTTTGTTTTTTTCCCTGTGGCCCATTTTTTAAATGCAACCAACTGAGAACCACTGATTTAGTAGACGTGCATTATTCATTCGTGCAATATGTGAACATATACGACATGCAAATGTCCAAAACCCTGTTTATACTTCTGCATTTCATTTGTCTTTAGAATCCCCTCGGTTTCGCTTCATGAAACCGGAGAACTACACCACGGTTTACCACCAACAGGAAACTGATGTCCTGTATGTGGGGGGCCAAGGAGTCATCTATAAGCTCAGCTTCAGTGATAAAGGAGTGCATGACAAGCAGGTAGGGGGGATGACACCATAACCTGGAGCTAAAGTAGATCTATCACTGCTCTAAATCCTGACCTAGATTGCTGGTACTCGGCAAGTATCAAAACTGTGGTATTATTTATGGAGCAGAACAATGTATTCTAATGGAATACTTGTGGTTGCATAAAAGCAAGCTTTTCTTTGCAATGATGGATAGTTATAGCTTCTTATCACTTTACTATAGCCATAACATTTTATGTTCTGTTTTCTCATTGTAATTATGGAATATACAGTAGCTCTAAAATAATGAGAACAATTCATCCCCACATTATTATGCAAGGCTGCATGATTAGTAATGTTGTTATTGTGCTCACAGATCCCTGTGGTAATGGATGAGAGTGCAAAAGCGAAGTGTGTCTCATCAGCTTTGAAGGTAAGAGAGACAATCCCACTATATTCAGTCAGTTTAGACCTCAAGCTTGGCATTTCAAGCATAGAAAAGGATATCTTAACTCATTTAAGCCGTGTGATTCAATTCATTCACAAGAAGTGACTACAATGTGTCCAGTTATCCATTTCTCATAAATCCACTGTGTGAATTACACACATCAGGTTAAGCTGGATTATAATAAATAGTGAATTCTGAAAATGACTTTAATCAGAACATTTATGAACGTATTTCCCAGACGCTCCTCGGCCTGGCTGGATTCACTGCCCTGGTTCAACATCTACAGAAATAGTCATCCATGATGAGCAGGTCATCACTCAGAGTTGACTGAATGAGGCTATTTTTTAAGGGTAATGGCACAGACAGAAAGCCAACACATGAGTGATTGGCCCCTTTAAAATAAAATAAAAAGGTGGTTGCTGGGGTGTTTATGTTGAAGTTGCAAATACAACTAAAAGGAAAAAGGAAAGAGCCTCTCCACGCCCACAATTAGATGGCATACTGTATTTAGCAACTATATTCTTTCTATAATGTATAATATATGATGTATGTATGTTTTGCATTGACATATATCGTGCTTTTCATCTTTCTATAGGAAGAGTGTGATAATTTCATCTCAGTAATTGAGAAAGTCGGTGATTCATTCGTGGTGTGTGGGACAACAGCGGGTTCTCCTAACTGTTATCTCCTGGTAAGATGCCTTACCTGCCATTGCATATGCAACTCTCACAATCCAGAAGCATTTTAAACTGTAAGCAAACCACAAAAGTATTTAAGAGTAGGTCATGTTCCTCTTTGTTAGTCTTCAAGATACAGTCTAAGGCCCTGTTCCAAATGGCACCCTAAACACTCGCTCGCTTAAAGGCAATTCTAACTAAAAAATCTAAACACACTATAAATGTATTGTTAAACCATATTACAAAGACTTGAATTGTGGAGTTAGACCGTTACAACATTTTTCACCATTGCTGTGTTCCGGATTTTTGGGCGGGGCTACAACAGGGCTCGTGGACACGCCCCTACTTGATGATGCACTGAGGCAAGCCCCTCCCCTAACAATAGAGAACATTAACATTTAACATCAGTTTGGCGCTAAATCGCGAGTTACTGTCAGTACTATTATTACTACAGCCTACAGTTTGCTCAGCTAGCTATGCCTTCGTCACGAAAATGCCTTGGCTAGTACCTGGATGCGATCACATACAAAATAGTTGTTAATTAATTTTCCTAAAAACGATCACATCAAAGAGGTGGAATAATTTTGTGAAGAGCAACCTTGATGGAAATCTGATCCACCACCAAAACTCGCCTCTGTGGTGATCATTTTACACTGAATAGTTTTATAAACTTTTGTCGGAGACAACTGGGATTCACTGATAATCCTCTGTTACCGTAGCCTGGCAAACCAGACCTATCAAGATGTTAGGTCTGGGAACTACACAATTGGCATACCTCAATCCAGGGGCGGGATAAAAAGTTGTCTTTCAATATCCCTCTGCACGCCATAGGATAGCGCTAACCAACCAGAGCGATGATGGCTGTGGCTGAGTGAGTCCCATGCGTTTTCCCCATGGTTTTCTCTCCAGCGGAGAAAGTTGATATATTAAACTTTTGCCTTATCCGGTCGTCAAAACTCTGAACACATCTTCCTTTTTAAGAATGACTTAAGTTACGTTCTTAACTCCAAGTCATCCGAGTCGCGGCCAGAAAGACCGCTGTTCGCCAGCTGCGTCTTGTTTTTAAGTAGCAGTGAAATCACCAATGGAAATCACGCGCAGAACCGTCACAACTCTGCCGTCATTGTGTAAGCCCGCCCACCAACTCTATACACGAATGTGATTGGTCAGACCAGAGTTCGGATTTTCCACTTCGAAAGTCGACGAGAGTTGCCGAAACAATGAATGCGGCCAAACAACCAACCGAAACAACCAACTATCTCCCGCTTCGGCCTTCATCCTCCCATCCCGAAAGCAGTATCACCTGATGTCAACATCGGGACAACAGCTTTCCCGCGAGTGGGTGTGGTTTAAGCGCAGCCAGCGGACACGCCCCCAGCCTTTGAGAGCAGAGAATAATGCTCATTTTTTAAAGACTTTGATAGTTTATTTTAGTTACTTGCGGCTTTTTTATCATTCAAATTTGGCTGGGTGGCTAATAACACATTTTTCTGTGGTGTCACAAACTCAGAACACATACTTAATTCTTTACTTTACAGGGCCTTTAAGTGTGGGCTTGGCATGCAACTGGAAAGGGAGCACTCGTGAAAATCGTACTGAAACCTAAAATGACAAATGGGATGTCATTTTAGGGAAAATGACAAACACATTTTGGTCCAAAAATAATAAAAACTACGACTTTATTCAGCATTGTATTGTCTTCCGGTTCTGTTGTCCAGCCGCTTTCAGTGATGCTGGTGACGTAAGACGCTGCTGATGTGTTATCACTGCCCCAGAGCTTCGCTTATAGTCTGAGGGAGATGCTCGCTGTTAATAAAACAATCTTCACAAACATGTTATAGGATTTCGACACAGAGGAAGACTTGCATTTTTTGCCCAGCCATATTTATTTGAACCCGAATACACGGACGCACCAGATAACCACGTCAGCAGCGTCTTTACGTCATCAGTGAAAACGTGGATTGACAACAGAACCGGAAGACAATACATTTCTTATATTATGTCATTAATGACATAATTTTGATGACATAAGTATGCCATTTGAAAAAAAGGCTTAAAATTGCAGAAACAAACAAAAATAGGTGCACACCCCATTTCAGGTTTATTTAAAATAATAAATTATGTTGCGAAGACACTTATCCAATATTACTCATAATCTATTTCATATGCTTTAGCATTTTCTGTGGTTACATGAGAATGCGAAGGAAATAAGATCAGTTTTCCTTCTAAACTCAGCTGCTTTGACAAAATTCAGGTGATTAACATGTTTATAACCTTTGTGTGACTCTGCTGTGGGTGTGATTTATAACCGAATCATTTAACAGTTCCAACAGTGCTTAGATTAAAATGACAGAACTGAAAGTAGTACAATAGAATGTGAGTTTGACATCCTGAAATGTGGGACACACAATTAGTGGATGAATAATATTATGGAAAAAAAAGTGTTCTGCTAAGTGTTCTCCAAGTGGTAGAGTGTCACTGCTGTTTCCTTAATAAAAGCCTGAGAATTACTGAATAATCACATCATCTCTCTCATCCAGGTAGATGACAGTGTACTGACAGAAATGCCGGTGGAAACAGCAGCGTCTAACATCTTGGCACCTTTCCCTTCTCAGCGCTCCATCAGTCTGTCAGCAGGTACATAGAGAAGAGAGAAAGGAGAGGAATGAGGAAAGGAAAAGGAGAGAATGTTTTGTTCATATTTTTATATAGATCTTTCAGTTGAATAGGTAGTTTCTGAAGTAGAGCACTGTAATGTGACATGCTCAAAGCTTCAAATCTTGTCAGATCTCTTTATAAAATACAGTGTCTCAGAGGAAATGTAAAAGAACCAAATTCCAAAAAGATCAACACTCCCATAGCATATAACAAAAAGGGATCTTGCCCTTTTCTTTAGTGTTTTAAATGTCAGATACAAAGTTGAGTATTTCATATGCCATGTAATTTAGCAGAGCTGAAAGGTCAACATTGATTCTGAAAGAAATTGCATGTCTCAACAATGTCTCCATCTGTCAGTCAGAAGTAGATCACAGTGTGTTGCTGCCCTATTTTTTAACTTAGAGTATCAAAGTATTGCAAACATTGTTAAATTCAAATCAAAGTTTCAGAAAGTTTCAAATCTTTGATTTGACAGGACTCACCGAGGTTTGACTCATGGATATACTTATCTTTCTCCTTATTTAGATGGGAATCTGTACTCTGCCCTGTCAGCGGTTGCAGGACAGCCTGGCTCTATCCGTCGCACATATGGCTCCAAAAAACAGCTGAAGTCAGAGAATAAATGGCTACTGAGTGAGTTGACTGTTGTTATATATATATAGTGCATTAGCAGTTTGGAAACTGTCTTGATGGACTGAGCAAATGGATCCTACAGTATGTCAGCTTAAAACAGAGTTTGTTTAAAAACCTGGTAAAAAAATAGTTTAAAAAAATTCTTATGTAAACAGTAATATGGTGGAATATTATTACATTTTCTATTTTAATATTTAATGTATTCCTGACTGTGATGGTAAAGCTGAATTTTCATTAGCTTTAGTGTCACATCGCTCAGAAATCAGTCTAATATGCTGATTTGCTGCTTTATGCTGAAAATATGCTGAAATCAGCTGCTGATTTCTTATTATTATTGATGTTGAAAATGGCTCTAATGCTTAATATTTTTGTGGAAACCATGATTATTTTTATTTTTAAGAATAACATTTGTTTGAAATATATATACTTTTTTATAATGTAGAAATCTTAACTGTGAAACTTAATCTTATGACATTCATGCAATTATTAATTAAACACTATATATATATATATATATATATATATATATATATATATATATATATATATATATATATATATCATCTCATGAATGGTTTACTTAAATCTATACTTATTAAGCAAGTATAGGAGAAAGCATTTTGTTTTTAAGTTGCAAACTTTGTTTTAGAAGGCTTGGGAAAGAAGGCAAGGTAGTTTGTTTAACTAGATTTAATTTTGTCTTATGTAGGATTCTGGGTTTAGGTTGATGTTTTTTGAGTATATAAGATACATTTATGTGTTATTATATACATGTATGTCTATGAATATACAGGTACTATTACTATTATCACTTTGTTCCTAATTCTTGTCTCTATTTGGTTAGTTAGGTATATGATGTACCCTGGACCTGGCTATCTTCTATATAAATTTTTGTATATAAATGTGTTAAGTACCACAATTAGTCAAAGCTATGCACTTCAACATCCAGTTGTCATTAGCTAATGATTTGCAAAGGTATCATTATGTTATGACTTTACTTGTTGGGGCACATCATTATTAACTAGTGATTTAGTCATTGTAGTAATTTGCACATGAATTTGCACTAACAATGAAGTAATTAATCATGTATTAATGCAGATTATTGTGCCTGTTATATTATCTGGAAGTTGAAATACAGGGCTTTGGCTCATTCTGGTAATTAACACTAATAGTTAAAAAAATGAGTTGTTATGGAATTAATCTACAATTACATATTTAATTAATAACAATTAATGTATGAACTAATACATTAACCTTACATACTCTTAATTAGTTCCTAATGTGGTAATCATTAATGAATAGCTTAGATAATCATTAGTTGCACATTAATTCAGTATTGTCTATGCATTAGTTAAGCATGAATGAATGCCTATTAGTGCACCCGTATTGTAAAGTGTTACCAATTTTACTTATATTTCTGCATATTATTGTTGGTGTCTTGTAAGCCCATGACACAATAATAAAGATTCTTTCATTCATTCATTATTCTGCTATCACCCTGTCTCTCAGATCCCCAGTTTGCAGGAGCCGCTGTGATACCACACAAAGAGAAACTCAAAGATGAGATCTATTTCTTCTTCAGTGAGGTCAACAATACAGCCAATCTAGATGAAGAGCCTTACAGGGCTCGGATAGGACGAGTCTGCATGGTAACACGCTCTTAATTCATTCCTGCTTCAGATACCCTGCTGTGAGGGCTCTAGGTTTCTGATAACCTTTTGCATCTGTGGCTCAGGTTGATGAGGGAGGGCTTCAGAATGTGCTGCCAAACTCCTGGACCACATTCCTGAAGGCACGTGTGATGTGTGGGAAAGCTGGAACTCCTGTGCAGTACAACAACTTCAAACAGGCCTTCGTTCTGACCTCTCATCTCCGCACTGGTTTGATATATGGCCTCTTCTCCAATGCCTGGTAAGCAAGCAGATATGTGCCCCTGGATCACAAAACCAGTCACAGCACGGGTATATTTGTGGCAATAGCCAACAAGACATTGTATGGGTTAATTTTATTTTATTTTTTTTTATGGCAAAAATCATTAAAATATATATTAAATATCATGTTCCATGAAGATATTTGGTAAATTTCCTACCGTAAATATATAAAACATTTCTCTTTTTGTAAGTGAATGCAGCACAATCCTTAACATACAGCTATGGAAAAAATTAAGAGACCACTGCCAAATCAGCAGTTTCTCTGGATTTATTATTTATAATATAAATAATAAATCCAGAGCAACTGCTGATTTGGCAGTGGTCTCTTAATTTTTTCCATAGCTGTAAATTGACAAATGTAAAGGTGATTTTCTCAATGTTTCGAATTTTTTTTTTTTTTTTTTTTTTTTTTTTTTTTGCACCCTCAGAGTCCAGATATTCAGATAGTTGTATCTCGGCCAAATATTGTCCTATCCTAACAAACCATACATCAATGGAAATCTTATTCATTTAGCTTTCATGTGATGTATACATCTCAATTTTAAATTAAAATTGACCCTTGTGGCTGGTTTTGTGGTCCAGGGTTCATATATGAAGTCTGAAAGTGAGTAGGAAGACATTTGACTTCATTATTCAGCATAAAATACATCTCTATAGATTTTTTTATAGATTGTCAGTTGTGCTTACTTCAAGCTTTCTTTTATATAAACCATATTGGTACCGTATTTGTACTTTATTGATTAATATTACATTTATGTTTTATTTTATATTTAATTTATCAGTTGGATATTTAATTGTGCATGCCGATTTCTCCTTCTTTTACTTTAACATTTACTGAAAGCTGATCTTTTAAAACATTATTTCTTTACTCTGATGAATGTAATCTTTAACAGATCTCAGAATGAATTTCCATACTTGATTAAAATTAGTTTTCCATGTTTATGTTTTCCTACAGGAACACCACTGTAGTGTGTGCGTACTCCATTGAAGACATTGACAGTGCCTTTTCTACATCCAAACTGAAGGGCTACAACTCACCTTTAGCGGCCCCTCGTCCTGGAACGGTACAGCACACCAAAACATCAACCAAATGCAGAATTATGTGCAGATTTATTTTGTTATACATATTACATTCAAAATATTTATTAAATGAACTTTGAATGTATCGATAAAATACTATCCTACAATTTCATAATACAAAGGCACAACCTGATTTTTCATTTGTGTGGTTCGCCTTTATCCAGTGTGCTTTCAGGAACAATACTCAGGCTCACAACCAGAAGATCCTGACTGTGATCAGGGATTACCCTGAGATTGAGGATGTGATCAATCCGGTTGATGAAACTCCTCTGGAACTGCCAGTTCATGACCACTTCACACATCTTGTGGCAGACACAGTCTTGGCTGTCAATGATGAACACTACAGCGTCATTTATCTTGGCACAGGTATTCTGAGTCATGGGGGTGCACTGATATTGTAATTTGCAGGAATTCTGTTTTTTTCAAACAGCGCCCCTAGAGTCTTTGTGGAGTACTTGTATTTAACGTTACTGTTGAAGCTATTCTATAGGCCTCTGCATAGATAGCATAGTGTTCCCAATGCGTAGCAGAAAATTCTCCAAAAGTATTTTGAAAAAGTCCAAACATTTGCTCTCTTTGAGTGGTGTTCCTGTTTATTATAAATGTACAAAATGAAATAATTTACATAAAATTGTACTTCACCCAGTGCTAAGTATTAAAGTGCTGTCGTGCTGTTGGTAAAATGGGTGGTCACGGCTGCAGTAAGAACTGCGTGTTCCTCATCATCCACACCTTTTCCTAACTAATTGCCACACCTGTAAACATCTAACTCCCAATGACGTGTCACACCCAGTGCAACACTCCCACCAAGTGGCAAGTATAAGCAATAGCAATATTAACCTATCTAAAAAAGTTGAATATATAAATGGCTCCTACAGTTACTGTCGTAAAGAACACTCACGCAGAGCGCTTCGGTACTCACAGCCTGATACCCCTTTGAAACTGTTATAATAAGGTACAAATCTTGCATAGTGTGCTTTTAAATAAGAGATCTAGGGGTGTGTATGGGTAGGCCTACTGTGTATAGACTACATGGCCTATAATAAAAGATAATGAATTTAGGGCGACCAACTGTCCTGTTTTCCCAGGACATGTCCTGTTTTCATGTAACAATATAACAATTTTCTATTCATACAGAGGGGGCATAACCTACTTTAAATGTATTGAAATTAAAAAGGTATCTTTGAGTAAACTTCGAGTATCATTTGAGTAGACCCATCTGTTTTGCCTGTCCTGGTTTTTGGTAATCAAAATATGGTCACCCTAAATGAATTTTAAACCTGAACTAAACATTTTTTTTTTTTTTCCAAAGATCAACAGTTTATCATTAGTCTTTAGTCTGCCACTAAAAAATGGTGTGATGTGGTTTCGGTAGACCAGCCATGTCAACGAAATGAATGAATCTAAATTTGCTTATCAATGTATAGCCTATCTAAATTCGCACCTACATCTTTGTAGAACTTCAAAAAAAGGAACAGAAAAGATGCTGCAGCCAATGAGCTGCCGGCAGGGGCCGATTCAACGTCCACTGACGGTTTTTTAAATTTTATCAGACAATTTTTATCAGACAATTTTGCTTTAGTATTATTTTCAGGACAAAGTAGGACCGGATTTGGGACAACAGCTTAGATTTTGGGTCTGTCCCGAATTTTTCGCGACGTCTGGTCACCCTATGTGGCGTCCCCACTCGGACGCACTTTTCTATCACCGTTGTGGACTCTCTCTATTCATTCCGGTGAAATCACAAAACAAAATGCACACAACCTTAGAAATTTAGTAGATACTTACTAGTCCATCAACAATTTACTTACTAGTCGCACCAACGATTGAAATGCCCCATCTATATGGAAAAGCCTGACTGGTTCCTCACGCGGTCAGATTATCTTTTCCTTTTCATAGTCTCTTCCGACTGCGTTTTCTTTGCTTTTCCCATGGTTGAGTATCACGTCTGAAATAAGCGCCGGTGTCTTCATGCCTCATTTGTTGTTGATGTGTGTGGTGTCGTTGCCGTAAAGCATGTCACGATTCTCGCAAGATTTTTTGGGCGCTCCTCTCAAACTTGCTGGTTTTTCCAGCGGCGTCCCCCCCAGCTTTTCTACCAGGATGATTCGCCCTATGAGATTGTTTACCACCAAAATGACTAGCTGTTATATTAAGCTACAATTTTTGCATAGTGTGCCTTTAATATATTTCGCCTAAATGAAAAAAGAATAAAACTGTTTAAATGGTACTAGTGAAATTAGGCATCACAACATTATATAGTATGAAAATGGAAATTGCTGAAGATAATATTGAACAGTGATATTCATTTATTAGTGTTTTTGAAGATTAAGTGTTAGATGGTTGAAAATGTAGAAGTACAACAACAATTAAATATCCAATATTGAGTGATACTGGTAAATAAAACAAATCTCTGATAGACAAATATTTCATTTGCACCCCATATAATTTATTCTCATTCTATTGTTGTTTTTCTATCTTTTTTAATGCAATTTTTCCTGTGTCTCCTGTACAGAAAAGGGGAAAGTCCTGAAGGTGCTCCATACCATAGAAGGAGCCTTTATCATAGCACAGTATTCTTTATTCCACGATGATAGCCCCGTCATTAACATGGCAATTGACTCTAAAAAGGTACATACCCACATTTTCAATGATGTGAACTCACTAAAACAGGCCAATTTTAGCCTGCAGTGGTAGGACATATTATTCCACTGAAAATATAATTATATATAGCTTTGAATTACTATTTGCACAATACAGGGAGAAAATAATTCAAAAGCTGTTCACATAGATATTTAAAATAGAGTTTGATGGGATCCAGATGGCACCTTTCACCTCTGAATTCTGCTTTTTGCCAGGGTCATCTCTATATTGGCACAGAGCTTGAAGTGCAGCGCATCCCCCTGGCTGACTGTGGTCGATACGGAGTAGGCTGCGGGGAATGCATCCTTTCACGAGATCCATATTGTGCGTGGGACAAGTCCAAGAGGAAGTGTACTGCTATCCCAGCAGGCTACAACATTACCACTGGGTACATATGCACTCACACAATGATGCATTACTGTTTTTCCTGACATAGTAACCTAAGTTTAATATAATTTTCTCTTTTTTGAAATCAGGACCCTTGTTCAGACCCTTGACCACTCCAGTGCCTCGGTCTGCGGCGATGCTCCAGGTAAGTTGTCTTTGAGACTTATAAAGGTGCCATTTTTCTTGTTTATTTATTGTTCATTTATCTCTGAACCCTTTATGGCCTGAACCCTTGGTAAGTTTTCCAAACAGTTTCAGCTTCTTCCAAATGAAACCCATTTTTTTCTCAATATAGGTTTTTTTATCACTTGTCATATAATATTTTGATATTATAATATATAATGGGGGTGGGGGCGCTCTCATATACAGAGCTACAGCAAGTAACGACTATCCATAAACAGCACTTCACCACATATATATTCATTTAAATAAATATTTTTACATTGTTACAAAAAAATCGGTAACACTTTACAATACGTGTGCACTAATATGCATTAATTCACGCTTAACTAATGCACAGATAATAATGAGTTAATGTATAACTAATAAAGAACTAAATCATTAATTAATGATTACTGCATCAGAAACTAATAAAGAGTCTATATGATTAATAGATTAAGTAATACATGAATTGCTATTAATTCACTGTGTCATTGTGTATTAATTCCTTAATAACATATTTTATTAACTAATAGTGTAAATGAATCTGTTAATTACCACAATTAGTCATAGCTATGCACTTCAACTTCCAGTTGTCTGCCTTAATTAATCATTAGCTAATGATTTGCAAAGGTATCATTATGTTATGACTTTACTTGCTGAGGCACATCATTATTAACTAGTCATTTAGTAATTGTAGTAATTTGCACATGAATTTGCATTTACAATTAATTAATTAATCATGTATTAATGCATATTAGTGTACCTGTCATATTATCTGGAAGTTGAAATACAAGGCTTTGGCTCATTCTGGTAATTAACATATTAATTAACACTATTAGTTAAAAAATCAGTTATTATGGAATTAATCCACAATTACATATTTGATTAATAACAATTCATGTATGAACTAATACATTAACCTTACAGACTCTTAATTAGTTTCTAATGTGGTAATCATTAATGAATAGCTTAGATAATCATAAGTAACATATTCATTCAGTATTATCTGTGCATTAGTTAAGCATGAATTAATGCTTATTAGTGCACACGTATTGTAAAGTGTTACCAAAACATCTTTCAACTCATCTATGAATAATTTGTTTTTCCGCTTCCACATAAATATTAATCAGCACAGCAGTTTATGACATTGATAATAATAAGAAATGTTTCTTGAGCACCAAATCAGCATATTAGAATGATTTCCGAAGGATCATGTGACACTGGAGTAAAATTGGAGTAAGAACTGATGAAAATTCAGCTTTTAAAGTGCAGGAATAAATTACATTTTAAAATCTTTTAAAATAGAACAGTTGGAATTGTAAAAATATTTCACAATATTACTGTTTTACTGTATCTTTGATCAAATAAATGCAGCCCTGGCAAGCATGAGAGACATAAAAACATTACAAATCTACTGTAAATTGTAAAAATAAAAGTATTTTTATTAAAAATGGTTTCAAATAAACTAAAATGTTTCCTATGATTGTGGAATACAGCTCATAAGGCACGTAGCACCATCCCCAAACAAGTTTTAGTGGATAAAGATGGACCGGTCCTGCTACCGTGCCCAGTACGATCCTACCATGCCACTTACCGCTGGGAGAAAGACAACTGCGTCAAGGAATATCCTTGCACCATCTCCGGCTCCTCCTGTGTGCTGGCACCCACCCCTGACCTGCCCCTGAAGGAGGGTGTGTTCCGCTGTCTGGCGGAGGAGAACGGCCTGCAACAGGAGGTGGTGTCCTACAAGCTAGTGTTCAACGGCGGACCCTCTCCACCTCGCTAGCCTCCACCCTGGGGTCGGCTCTGCTGCTGGCTGCCGCGGCACACTGGCTCCTGTAGATCCAGTGAATCCTGAGGCGTCGGAAGGAAAAACGAATTTTATGCTAAGGTCAGCAGAGCATGAGTACCTAGACCGGTCCAACTTAGAACTGCAGGGGAGCAGCTGGTCTCTATATAAACTGTGTTTCTTGTTTCTTATTCGGAGCAATTCTTTTACTTTGAAGGGCCGAGAAAATGCCTGAAATTGTCTCATTTTGCAAAATGCTTTATCATACCGAACACCAGTGTTATGTATTACATGAACTTATGTACTGTAAGTGTACTGTTTCATGCCCATCAGCCTAAAAACAAGCATTTAGACTTATATACCGTATATTCAAATATCTAATACATGAGATGTGTACATTGCTTGCAAAATGTTAGTGCCATCTTTCAGATGTTTCAGAAGACTGCTTTGCTAACTACACTTAGACATGGAATCCAGATCAGTTATTAAACTTGGTTAGGTTTCTCGTTAACACTTTATAGAAAGATTCAATTCACTTTAAAGGGATGCTCCACTTTTTTCGAAATAGGCTTATTTTACCACTCCCCCAGAGTTAAACAGTTGGGATTTAGAAGAATATCAGTAACCAAGTTTCTGGTCTCATTGACTTCCATAGTATATTTTTTTCCTACTATGGTAGTCAATGAGACCAGAAACGGTTTGCGTTACTGCTATTCTTCTAAATATCAGAAAATCAGCTGAATACACTCTAAACAATGATGGGTTGTTTTAACCCAAATTTGGGTCAAATATGGAAAAACCCACATGTTGGGTTAAAAATGTAATTTCAAATTTTATCCCAACTTCAACTTTCACTTTCAGCTGTAAATTTTTTATTGCATTTTTAACCCAACATTTGGGTTAGTATATATTTGACGCAAATTTGGGTTGAGAGTGTGCACTCTAAACATGCTGGGTTGTTTTAACCCAGACGTTGGGTCAAATATGGACAAACCCATAAGTTGGGTTAAAAATGTAATACAAAATTAACCAAATGGTTGGGTTAGTCCATATTTGACCCAAAGTTAGGTTAAAACAACCCAGCATTTTTAGAGTGTACATTTGAAAACGGTAAAACTCAACTGTTTAACTCTGGGGGAGTGGTAAAATGAGCCTATTTCCAAAAAAGTGGAGCATCCCTTTAAGGTGATGATACACAAGGAAACTTTTTGAGCAATGTTGCTGGGCAATCTTGCCGAGCGATTGTTGCTTGGGCACTGTCCCATTGAAAATTGGCAATACATTTCTATCTGGATCATTTAGATCGGTCATGGGCCCTGTGTCTCATTTGGTTGCCCGTGGACGGCAACATTGCTTAAAAAAGTTGTCCCTGTGTATCATCACCTTTAGTTGATGCATTGGGTATCATGAACTAACTTTTTTTTTTTGGACAGTATTTTGTTAACTAGGTTAATGTTAATTTACTGCTGTTTAACATTTAACACCGGTGTTAATTGTAAATACATGTTTGTTCATGAACTACTGTTCATTTATACAGCTTAAAATGCTAAATATGCGTATGTAAGAAATTAACATTCAATTAATTATGTGTACTGATCATTGTTAATTCACGTTAGCTAATGATTTAACCAAATTGAACCTTATTTTAAAGTGTTACTCTTATGTGCTGAAACATTTATTTGCTGTTATAAATCTTTTTATTTTTCCATTGTGTGCCATTAGAACAGTTCTGAAGCCTTAAAACAAGGATGAGTCCGTAAGGGTCACATTCTAAGCACAACCTGCAAACTGAGCAGAACCTGCAGAATCTGCTGGCTTTGTCTTTCCACCTGACACAGAATGTTATTTCAGCATGATTTCAGAAGTACAGCTGATTGGTTTGTGCCTGTTTAAGAAGTTTTAAATAACTTATCAGTCACTGCTAGAAATGTGAACTGCATAAATGGTACAAAACCAATACAGATTCAACTGTTTTTGTTTATCTCGAGTATGCCACTGTGTTTAACTGACATGAACTCTCTTGCATCCTTGATGCCTGTAATTTTCATGCTCATGTCATTAGTACATTTCAAATAAGCTTAGGTACACGTGATATGAAGTTGCATTTTGTAGTTGCAGTGTAAAGAGGCTTAATGATAATGTTGATTTAATTGTAATGCTCTGCATATGCTGTTTTTCACCATTGCTGCCTATGGGAATAGAAAGCATTCCTGATGGATCTAAACAGTCATTCTGCACTAAGGTGTTCTGAGTGTAAATCTGTCACCATATTACGTCATATCAGTTTATTTGATCATCACTTCAGCGATAAAACTTTATCTTATACACGTTACAAAAAGTGAAAAAATAAGATGTTCGTACAAGAACTGTCTAACTAGCGTCTACTAATCGTCACATGGACTTCTAACTCTCTCTCTCTCTCTCTCTCTCTCTCTCTCTCTCTCTCTCTCTCTCTCTCGGAGCAACTGACCCTAAATGCCAAATTTCTCTTTCCACACTGTATTTTGGGAGTAGAGATGAAACAATGGTGTTATGAATGCATTGATTAGTAATTAACCAAAAGTGCATTGTGTTTTCAGAAATAATCTGCCAAATTAATCAAAAGTTTGTTTTGTACTTCCATATGGATCTCTGAGTTGATGTTTGGGCATCACAAGATATTTAAAGTTTCCTATAAGCCATGTAAATAGTCCAGGGACTGACTGCAGTGTTGCTTTACACATTATTTATGCTAGCGTGTGCTAACCTTCTGTTTGCATGCAGAATGCCACAGCACTGTTGCTCTCTCTGTGTACTCGTACCTCTGTCTCTTGGCCTAATGTGCTGCACTGCACTAAATGCAGGAACGTTGTAGTGCCAAACCAATGTTGTGTCATTTTCATCAGAGAGCTTTTCTAACTTTTCCACTGTGTTGCAAAGCCAAACGTTTACCTCTCCGAGACACAAATAGCAGAATCTAGATTCACACACGCACACTAAATCACTTTTGGCAGTGTAAATGACACAGGGTCTTTCCATTTAGATCACACAAAATCAGTATTGTAAACATCTGTTACATGTTTATTTTTTTATTTGTTTTTTACTCTGTAAGTGTTGCGAGGCCACTGTGTTTTTATCGTCTATCATTTGCTATGCATTGTGTTTTTTGCCCGAGACTTGTGGCAGGGAGTGTTTTCTCATAGGGACGCTCAGCACGGTTTACTGCTCAAAGCATCTTGCAGTTGTGTAAGCTTGCACTTAATATTTCATATTTATAACTGGTTAACAAAAGTCAGCAATTTTTTTTTCTAAAGGGGTTAAAGACATTGTAAAATACAGAAACGTATAATTATACATTAAATGTTTCCCTGAAAATGTGCATTAAAATAAATAACAAAAATATCTACTGTATTTATGTTTTTGATTGTTCCTCAATCTTTTTATTTGTAAAGATTTATGTATTTACTATTTTAACATGTACAGTATATGAAACAAACTTGCTATTTTGCAGTTTGCGCTATTGTGGTTGTAAATGTTGCTTTTCACCAAACCATTCCTTCAAAATTGTGGTATGTAAATATTGGGTTAATCACCAAAAACACAACAGAATTTTTTTTTTTTTGAAACGGTAAGATGTTTTCGATTGTGAAAAGAAAATGTATATAAGGTTAAGTATTTCTTTATTAAACACATTAAGTTCAAACAGGGAAAACAGACAAAAAATACCCCTCTGATTTATGAAACAGTATATTAAAACTATTAAAACCGCTGTTAACTTTGCAACTACTAAGGCAAATCAATTTGGGAGTTACCTTGGCAAGAAGGACTCATCATGTCTCAACCTGTTAAAGATGTCTTAGGCAAAGGCAGACAGTGCACCTATTGCAGTGACAACTTCGAGAGGCCCCTGAGGCTGTGTAGGGCTTAGGAATTGAAACCAAGTACAACTGGCGGCAGCCAGCATTTACTCTGATTGGCTCATCCGTCTTCAATATACCAACACATTCTCATCCCAAGGCGTCATATACTTACGCTTTTGCCAATGTGTATACATCCAATGCACATGGCACCCTTTAGCGCCAATATAACACGCTTTGGTTATGGTAGGTTTAGGTCTGGGGTAGGGTTAGGGTTAGACCACTAGGAGGCGCCTTCTGGCCCATACATATCTGCGTCTCATATTGACGCTAAAGGGTGCCATGTGCATTGGCTGTATACGCATTGGCAAAAGCGTCAGTATATGACACATTGGGATGAGAACGGGCTGAGAATAAAATAGTGTGGTGTAGGTCAGAGAAGTGCATGGATATTTGAGTGAAAGTAATGAATAAAGTTACAATACTGTAAAAGAGATGTGTATAATAACAAATAAATAGGATAGAGCTTAAAGCTACAATTTGTTAGTCTGGATTTCCCCATGCTGCCTTCCCGCAGCGCGATTTTATTTATGCGGAAAGGCAGTATGGATACCATGGTACAGATTTTCGCCGCTTTTAGGGAACCAATCACAGAACGGGGAGGGAGCAGCAAGACGATGCTGACATCTATGCGACACACCCGTTTATTTCTATGGATTTAACATGGCAGCAGACGAGAAGAGCCTTTTGATGCAGCCTTAGATATTGTTCTAAGCAGTTTAGAATGCAAGTTTATTTTGAAAAAAGAGCAGCTTTTGGTTTTAAACTCCGCGAGACCCCAGTCGTTATTGTTGTCTCGCCATTTATCGCCATAATGGTGGAAGCAGGTACAGGAGGCGGTCAACCTTGGAATATCTGCCGCTCAGCTGTGTCCCGAGAAAGAAAATGCGATTGTCGAATCCAACTTATCTTCAGCAGTCCCGAGGCCTGGATAGACGCAAAGTTGTGTTGCTTTTCAGTATCAATATACAGCTACCACTTTAAAGTTGTTCACACTTTAGTCATTAAATTATTATTATTATTTTTTTTAATTTTCAGGTCTAAAAAAATGTAACTAAAAATTGCCCTCGTCAGACTTTCTTCTGAGAAATGTATCGGTGTGTTTTTGTACAATGGAAGTCAATGGTATCCAAAACATTCTTCAAAATATCTGGGTGAAATGAAGGCCCATGGCGTTCCAGCAATCATTTCATCTGCACAGCTAAATAACTGAACCATTAACTGGGGTCAAATATTAATCTGAACTAAAATAAACCTTTGTTATAACTACTACAATTTACATTAGTTTGTCCAAAGAACTGTTTGCTTTATATGATCCTAAGACAGTCAATTATAGCTCCATCATTGCTCAAAGGAAAAAAAAAATATAAGTACTTATCATGTTAGTTTTAATAAAAATATAATTAAAAAAATTAAATAAGGAATGTCTCTAAACCTTCTTTTTTATATATCGGAAACGTACGAATCGAACCGTGACACAGTCTATCGTATCGAACCATGAATTTTGTAAACAAGTAAAGACACCCTAATTGACACTTGATCCTCAACTGACTATGGTGACCTAATAATATGTGACTGTGATACAGAAACTTGGCTTACTCTGGCTTTTCTCTGCTGTCTCAGGCGGCGATATGTTTGTCCCAGGTTTAGCACCGATCAGTTCTCTTTGAAGGGGGGGGGGGTTGACCCATGCGGCTCAGCCACCATTCAGTGCAAACCGCCATACTGTACGCTAACTAAAGAATACACACTGTCGCCTTGATCGCTTTCATTGGCACTTTGCGTAAGTTTCAGTTGAGGGCGAAGGAGAGATCGGCGCTGGTTTTGCTCATTTTCGAGCTGGCTTACGCAGCTGACACACTGACAACACCTAAAGCTGGTTGGTTTAAAGACTGACACAGCAGTGCTTCATCCACACATATTTGTTTGAACTATATTGATGATAGTTTTCTGTGAAAAACAGAACAAATTTGTTATTTCACTTTAAAGTCTGGCGCAATATACTCATTTCTGTTTTGTTGAAATCATCGTTGAAATCATATTTAAAATTCCCACAAAAATCAAGATTTATTTCATTTAGAATTAATATTTTAGTCTTAAGGCCCTTGCACACTAAGTCCGAAATTCACAGCCTGAAATTTTCGCACGTTAATAAACAAATGCGACCTCATGTTTTGTCAATCACGCACAATCATATTGTGCTCCAAACTAACAACAAAATATGTATTTAGAAGATATAAGCATTCAGAAACGCTTCCCAATTCTGCAAATTTGGATAAATGGTGTTGGGTGACATCACTCTGCACTTCAGCTTCTCTTTCATATTCTGTCCAATCAAATGCTCTCTTCTGAGAGAAATCTAAAGCGTCCTGCCCCCCAATAGAGATGTATGCTAAAATTGGGCACTTGTTCACACATTTACTACATGGGGAGAGGGAATTTTACTAGTGGGAAGGCACAGTCGCTGAGAGGGTAAAGGGCAGTCGGGCAGTGTGGAGATGCTTTCGTTGGCGGCAGAATGGGAGTCTGCGTTCCAGCGTAGTGTCAGCGGATCATATGCGTGCAAGCTCGGTGCAACCACAAAATGCATTAGATTTTAGGTCTGCAGCAGAATGCTGTATTTTAAAGCAATATGGAGAGTTAACCAGGAAGAAAGCAAAGAAAATAAACAAGAAGAGCGGAGCTGTGGAGAATTTTTAAAAAGGGGAGACTGCGATGGATATCCCGCACGCCTGTCATCCCGTTTCAAGTGGAAATTACATAGACATATTTAATAATGCTGAATATTTCAAGGCACTTCAGGGGGCCTTTAATTAAAAGCGCAAAGAGACGTTTATTTTCTATTACAATATTAGAAAGTAAAATATTATGTCATTATTTCATCACCCTCTTGTTTATTGCAGTTGCACAACATGTTCCAAGCAGGGATGGGGAAGGAGGGTTATTACAGCTTAATGACATCCTCCTCTTAATCACACCATCTTGACCAATGTGTCTGTGGCACAGCAGACACATATACTGAAGGACTCTATTACACAAGTGTTCAACACAAAGGTTTGACTGTGAACCAGATGAAACGAAGTATTAGCAAGAATTCTCCACAATCAGTGACAGTTGAGAATGAATCAATATTTGAATGAGTGTCTGGTAGTGTCTGTAGAGTGAGGCAGCTTGAGAGTATAAACAACAGTCAGTACTAAAGCGCGCAGCCGGTAGAGAGAGATGGATATCAGCCAGATATATGGGGGGCTGTACAAAACCATATATTATTGTTGAACTTCTTGGGGCTTCCTGCAAGTCCCCTATTAGCCTCATTTCGTTGTATGTTTCAGTTCCTCTCTGGATTTCGTAATATCATTTTTTAGGATCACATGAAAGTTTACTGTTGATTTGTGGTCTAGTAGAATGAACTGCTCTCCAGAATTCTGACACAATGACATATCATTTTATTAGGACAAGTGGAAGAACATAATCCAGGTTTTTCTGGAGAACAAAATATAAGTTTTCCTCACAATAGTAATGAAGTTGCCATGTGACTGACATGCAGTGGGTTGATAGAATTGTTGATGACAGCCACACGCCTGTGGCTTAGTCAAAAGCTAAACCCTAACCAGAGGATTTTGGCTCTAAAGACTCCAGTCTGGCAAACCAACTGGACATCAAAACGGCAGTGGGGTTAACGCCCTGTCATACAGGACTGCTCCAGATCCACAACACAAGAAATCAGATACTTTTTTTGTTTATCTTAAAACGGGTGTCATTTGTATATCTCATATATATAGCCTATGTAAACAATAAGCCACCGAATAGCTATAATGCCAACAACGTGTACATGTAGATTTCTTTATGTACGTGCAATCGAATATATGTAAATATATATTGTTACAGATGAGTCAAGAACTCTAGGGTTCAATTTTGAACTCTATTGAACCTTTATTTTGCGTATTATGTATTTACTAAGATGGCACAATGGATTTTAACGCATAAGCACATTATTTATCTTGTAGCCTACTATGTTGAAAATCCTACAGAATCGTACTTTTACTTAAAAATAATTTATAAACTGAAAGGCTAAATTATACAATATAGATGAGATATTCAATATTTCATTTGAATAATGAAGTCTACTACTGACTAATTCTTATTTAATAATGTGTTCATTTTATGTAGTTAATTTGTATTTGTTATTAAAACCATTTATTACACTGAATTATCATGTACCATTTTTAAAAGGTAAATATACAATTAAATGTATTAGTCACTTTTTTATCTCTACAATATGTAAACAGTTTGTAGATAAACTAAATAACGACACCTTCCCCGTCCTCCAAGTCTCTGAAAGCCTGTAGCCAAAAGAGTACATAACTCCCAAAATCAAAAAGTGACGGTTTCTGCGTCTTCCATAGCAACTCTTTTGTTCTAGAAACAAATGATTTTAAAATAGTCTCACATAGCCAATGCCATAAAGTCTTTCATCTACAAATATATATAATCAAACCATCATAGCCATGTTATTTTAATTCCTCATCTGAATAATGCAATTGGATAGGAATTGGCAAAACATCCACGTATGATAAATGCTGTCATTCTTAACAGCTTTCTAATCAATATTCATAAATGTTGTTCTCAGCAGCGTGGACAGCATCTTGATGTTCATCATCAGCTGCAAAGGTATTTCCAACTTCTTTTTCTTCTTAAGGGAAACAAGAAGCACTTCTTCCAGTAGGTTTACACAATTTGGTTCACGCAATGAGCTCTATAAGCGGTATTTCCGGTGATGTTAAATAATTCCGCCGATAGTAGAGTCCAATGCAAAACAGAATTTATATTGAATTTTATACCATGGTTTGTATCTAAATAAACTGTCATCACAAAAACAGACAAAACAGACACCCCTCGTTTATGTTAATGCTTCTTTTTAAAATTCTGTGAATAAACATAAGCTATATTGAAGGAGATTTACATATAAACTAAAAGTTTCAAAGAATGGGAAGACCGTACATTTAAACTATTGCCATAATACCAACTTCCTTAAAACTTACCTGACTTTAGTGCCACCAAAAAATGAAAACATACCTTGCAGTCAAATGGGAAAAGTATACGTGCTCATATAATATAATATAATAATATCCTAATATAATAATAATATAATATAATAGCCTATAGCTACTTACTATATGATTCATGAACAGCCACTTCTTAGAAGATGTATATTTTTACCAATTTATTTATTATATTTTTTATGGACAAACATTACAACTTAAAATGCATTAAAGAAATTAACAAATGGCTAACTTTATCATATTTTACCAAAGCTGGTAAAACAACCAGCCACAGTTTTTAAAGTGCACCAATATTAACGCAAGGTTCCTGAATTCTGCTTGGACTATTCATAAATAAAAGACTTGTCATAATAACATCATAATTGGTTCTACAGTTCTTTAATGTTAGAGCTCTGCATTCAGTAGCTTAGACACTTTGCTGGGTTGTGCTAACCCACTTGGTAAAATATGGACAAACCAGTCATTGGGTTACATTTTTTGAATTTCATTTTTAACCCGAGGCCTTTTCGGGTTGGCAAGTCCATATTTGACCAATGTCTGAGTTAAAACAACCCAGCATTTTTAGAGTGTTTTGTAATGTCTGTAATAAAACAGATATTTGAAAAGTGGAGCTAACATTATTAGCTTTTTTAAAAGGTATTCAGGGATTCCAGCTGAGGCTTTTGATGTTAGGATTTAACGGTTACGGTCAATCTGGTGACATACTGTGTAAATCCCCAAATAATTTTAGAATAAAATTTTCTATCTCTGTAGAACCTCACAGGCGTAATTCATGAAACCTCTTTGTGGTTCCCATCTTATGGGACCGATTTAGTTTTAATTCATTTGGTTTTTAGATAATTTTAATTAAAATGTTATGAATTTAAACAATATCATTCTTAAACACTGCTTTATCAGTTGAAAAGAAATTTAAATAACTTGAATAAATTTTAAGACTAAAGAACACCATACACTCTTAAATGCTGGATTGTTTCCACTCAACTGTGGGTTTCATTAACAAATTACTTATCTTGTAAATAGAAAATCCTACAGAATTGTACTTTTTAAATTCACTTTATGAAACTGAAAAAAAGGCACCTGTTGCACAGAATGATGACCATTTTTGTCAGTACTGAGTATTTTATGGTCCACTTTTTTGGTACAATTTCCAGATGAGACATTTATTACTCTGATATATTTCATGTTGAATAATGGAGCCTGCTGTATTATTATTTTCCTCAAAAGTGATTGATCAAAGCCTGAGCTGTAAAAGAGATTTTCTTCATTCAGCGTCTAACAGTGAATCATACTGGTGAACAGAAAGGGTGATGACAGCCCCAGTGAAAACAGATTGTCATTTCAGGTTTTCATTTAAGTATGGAAATGTTGCTCTTCCTGTCAGCGGCAGGATGTGGCGGCGTGTGCCGAGACAGTTGCGCCTGAGAGGACCCTGAATTCATTTTAGACATGCACTCGGTGCCTGCTGTACTTGATCCAGGAACAGCCGCAGATTTCCTTCTCGGTGCTCCATAAGTGACATATCTCTCCGCATAAGAGCACAGATCTGTTCCTGAGCCCGGCTTTACCCACAGAAGCTCTCTCCGCAGTCCTCGGCTGTCAAGCAAAATCTCGTTTTATCATTCAGCCATATAAATCATCTACAAGCTCCACAGGAAATCCAGAAAGTTTGACTTTCCAGTCATAAACCATAAAATCTGTCATTAATATCATGACCTGTGCATTTGGATATTTGGAAGACAGGGCTAAATGAGTACCAGACGCGGGCATCGATAGAGAGCGGTCTTGGCTTGCGACATCACTTCCAAAATACAGTATCAGAAATAATATAATGTCACCGGGACTGTGTGTCACTCATCTGTGCGAGTCTCTGGAAGCGTGATTTGGCACCGGTTCGCATGTACAGTTCATTAGTTCTCAATTAACACTCAGTCACCTCAGAAGGTTTATCAGGCCGTTTCTTTGACGAGAAACATGTCTTTGCTCCTCTGTGACTGGCTGAGACTCAAGATGGAGTTTCTTTTCCAAATATTTCACATTTTAGTGTTTGGCTCAACCCTATGGAAAAAGGCAGTTTTGCATGAATATTTGGCATGCTGCTGAACTCTGTCCATCATGTGCAAGTCGATCTTCACTGAGGACGCTCAGCTTCTGTTGGACGGCCTTTGACAAATGAGACAGTATAATGATAGAGCTGAGCCAGGTCCCATGGCACAAACATATAGATTTAACAATGAGATCTATTGTTCTTCTGGTAGCTGTCCATGGTACTGATATTAGGAAATTGACAACCTGAGTTTTGTGGTATATAGCATGCAGGGCTTCAGCGTAAAATGTTACCAAAACTGTTGCGGTTCTCAAAGGGATAGCTCACTTTGAAGTTCATTTCTGCATGTTCAGCTCCCGCCTCAAGGTCATTACCAAGATGTAGGTGACTTTGTTCTGCCAGTATTTTCAATTTTGATATTTTTAGGTCAAACTTGTCGTCTGTCTGTCATATATGGAGGTCTATTGTCACCACCTCAAAGAGCATGCACACGAGAAGTCCAAATTAAACATGATTGAATGACTCGGTAACTTAATGGCCTAAGACACAAAACGAGCAGTTTGTGTGAGAAAGTCGAGCAGTATTTATATCGCTTTTACCTCATGTAGTGACATACACACATGAGAGATTCACTTCCCGCGCTTGTACGTGTACGCACACACTTCACTTGGACGTGGCTGTGGATACAAAAGATAAAAAAGATATAAATACTGTTCGTTTTCTCCACAAAACAAGCGGTTTGGTCTTAGGCCATCAATGTGTACTTACATTTACGAGTCATTAAATCATGTTTAATTTGGACTTCTCTGTGCATGCTCTTTAGGTGGTGACCACAGACCTCCATCATGTGACTGACAGACAGGAACGGTGTGACCATGAAAATATGAAAATCGCAAAACACCGAGCAAACAATAGACACCTTCACCTTGGATGCCCTTGAGGCAAGCGTAAAATATACCAAAAATAGTTTCAAAGTGAACTTATCCCTTTAAATGTCACATTTAAAAGCACTTTGACATTGGAACTGTCTGGGAACAACTTCATAGAGGTCACGGCAAAGAAAAAGTTTGACTTTATGATTCCTATTTGGATCATTTAGGAGTCCTTACACTTCCCATATAACATTATATGGTATTTATAATTGCTAAAAACAGCACAAAGTGCATGCTGAGCAATATGAAAGCATACATGATTCTGCTTGTTTCACACACTACGTATTGATTAAGAATCATCATACAGATGGTGTTGCAATATTGTCTATATATCTTTAAAGAAATCAAATTGAATTGATTTAATTCAAGTCAGCAGTATTATTTGGCATCAGCTGAATACATTATTACACCAACTGTTTAAAGAGTTTCAGGTAGAGGGATTGCTAAAATAATATTTATCTAGTATTTTTAAATCTGGTTTTAAGCACAAAAATGTCACAAATTGTGACAAAAAGTCTTTAAAACTACTTTGTGGTGGGTAATAGGAAACAGGAAAAAGGAACATAAGATCTTTACTTAATATCTCTAGCTTTTCAGGTAGATTTTGGAATAAAAAAGCTTTTGTGAAACAACTGAGAAGCTCATTAAATGAAAGAAGCATCTTATATTCACCAAGGCCGATGTTATATTTTTAATATGCAATTTATGAATTTTCAGCATCATAACTCTGCTATTCAGTGTCAGCACAGATGCTGATTTGGTGCTCTGTTATTGTTGGTGCTCTATTGATAATGGCTCTTATTATTATCAATGTTGTATTGATGAACATCAACGTTTTCATTGCATAATATTTTAAGCAGTGATGCCCTTTTTCTAGATTCTTTGATGAAAAAGTTAACAATGAACAACATTTATTTGAAATAGAATTTGTTTGTACCATTATTAATGTCTCTTGCTGAAAAAAATAATAAATTCAGTCCTTGCTGAACAAAAGTATTAATTTCTTTTCTTCTTTAAAAATAATTCACCTAAAAAGTTTTGAAATAGTCATAGTGTATCATGTTAGTACATCACATACATATTAGACAGCACAACAGTTTCTGCATTAAAGGAGTAGTTCACTTTTGAAAAAAAAAAAAAAAACTTTTGTTGATAATGCACTCACCCCCATGTCATCCAAGTATGTCCATGTCTTCTTTCTTCAGTCGAAAAGAAATTAAGGTTTTTGATGAAAACATCCCAGGATTTTTCTCTCACATAATGGACTTCAATGGGAAACCAAACGGTTCAAGGTCCAAAAGACAAGTTTCAGTGCAAACTGTTCAAAAAGCTTAAATGATTTCAGACGACCAATAACGCCTCATCGAGCGAAACGATCGCTCATTTAATAAATAAATAAACAAACTTTAAGTTTTATAAGCTCAAATGCTGTGGCATGCACATTCGTGACTCTTACTAGTTCGAAATTATGCCTCATCAAAATGAACAAATCTTTTTCGAATCATTTGGTTCATTCAACTGCAATTAACTACTCGGAAAAAGATTTGTTTATTTTGATGAACGAGTTTGAACAGGACGAGTCACGAATGTGCATCTATAACAGATCAAGGTGAGCATTTGAGCTTATAAAACTTAAACTTTAATTGTTTTGTTTTTTTAAATGAGTGATCGTTTCGCTTGATAAGACCCTTATTCATCGTCTGGAATCTGTTTAAAGCCCTTTGAACAGTTTGCAGAGTAAATTCAGCTTCGCATCACAGGAATAAATTATGTTAAATCTGTTAACACTATATTGCACACTGGTAGTGTATGCTTATAATATTTGTTTAAAGTTATTTGAATATGTTTCAGACATTTCTAATGGAAAGACAGAAGTACTGAATCGACGGTGCTTGACTGGTTATAGAATCGGTTCTCTCTTCTCTACAAGCGTTTCTCTCTTCGAAAGACAATAAGATTGATGTGCAAAGGGAAAATCTCAGGGGGAATTTTGCTTGTCCAAGAACAATATAACCAGTATTAGGTACAGTGCATCTCCCAAATATTTAACACCCCCAACATGACTTCAGATTTCACTGCATTTAATAACATACAGCGGTGTGCCAAAAGTCTGAGTCGCACCAAAATCTAAAGAGGATTTCAAAATCTAATTTGGGTCCATTTAAAACGTTCAGAACAATTTACTTTGTTGCCCACTCGGATTTAGGGACTTCTGGCTCAGTATGTACTGGCTGTATCTGAACATCTAGAGGCGTTGAACCTGCATGCTTTTCCCACTCAGTTCACATTCATGGGAATCCCAGGAAGGCTCCTGGTTTAACTGAAGACTAGGATAGCACTTCTCTAATTCTGTGCCGGTCACGTACTTCAAGCAATGTGTAACCGCCCCAGATTTAACAAAGACACTCAATACCACAGAAGACGAGCAGCAGGCGCCGAGTGCAAGCCAGTGCTTCAGGACCATCCAGACAAATGTCGATCCAGACTTTTTGTCGCAGAGTCAGTGGTTCTCACAGTCGTGCACCACAAACCCGGAGCTGCTGCTTCCAGCTCTCGCTCCTCAGACTAGGTGTCTTCAAGGTTCATTGATAAGGCCAACTGAAAACTGTTACTGAAATTAAACGTACCCGGCAGCATGGAAACTTCTGGCCATTCGGTCTTCCCCTCAAGCACCCAATGTGACTTTTAATCAATGTCAAACTGGGAAAAGAGACGGAGGAGAAAGTTTAATGACTGAGATGATATATTTAAAGAGGAACACAGCAATGCCAGGAAACTATGATAGAATACTACGCTTCGAGGCCGACGAAATCATTCGCAAAATCTCTTTGTTACTTCTCTTACAAAGAAAACTCATTATAATCAACATACAACAATCAAAAAAGCCAATTTCTTTCACTGTTGTTATGAATTCCCTCAAACGCTTTTTCTATCATCGTGCGATAAAAGGCTTCACAGGGAAGAAAACACAGATGTGCAAAGGAAACAAAGCATGCAAGAACCTAAGAACAAATTTGCTACAATTGCCCTCAGTTAACCTGTCAGATAAATACTAATTTACAAAAGAAGGAATGAGATAATAATTCAACAAAACTCGGGTGGTGTATTTACCTCCTGGAATATCAACAACATGGCTCTCTGTACGATGTAAACATTTCGTACACACTCACAGCTAGTTAAATTTATAGGCAGGCGCCCTTATTTGAAGCAGAGTTGGGACCAGAAATGCTGAAAATAAACCATGACCAGTCCTTCCAGAGATGGACCAATGTTCAGGTAAATAAGGACAGAAACGCATCCTGCCCAAGCTAAGAGCTTTTGGTTTTTTAATTGCTTAAATATGGGCTTTACAAGCCATATTTTATTTAAAGCACTGCTTTAGGAAGCTTTCAGTTGTGTGTTAGGTCTGGAGAGTTTACAACTGTAAGGCACTAATATATATATAACTCTGGTACACTATTGCAGTTGGTAAGTCAATCCGTCAATAATGGATAAACATAGGGAATACTAATACTCGTCAATTCACGTATAACCTGATAATGAACATTTACATTAACTAAATTGACAATGTACCGTCCATGAAGAAAAAATTTAGCTAAGTTACCATTCAAAAGATTAGGGTTGGGTATGAAAATCAGAAACATTTCTAAATCAAAGTCATTTCACTTCGGCGGCCATCTTTAAAATGCAGAGTGCAGCTCCTATCTCTTTGAACGGGACACGTCAGATTCTCCAAAACTCTTCAGACAAAAGCTTGCCATCAAATTTCATATTAGAAATCAGCCAGATAAAGTCTGAGCAACAGACGGTCTCAACAACTGTTTTAGCAGAGCTAGCGGAGCTTTTACGGCAGCTGCCGATCTACACGCAACCCTCACTTTAGCAATTGCGATCGGCTGTTTTATTCAGGAGGCAGGTCTTCTTCCACCATATTGTGTTTTGCACTTTCTCCCATTCATCAGTTGATACTCAGTGCACCTCTTTCAACATGTCACACCTGGTTCCACCATACAGAAAACCGAAGAATATCATTTAAAAAACTTTTGTGAGTAGTTCTTCACCACCATGTAGTTGCAAGATGTCATATTTCTTCTTGCTGGTTGAAAAAATAAGGTTTTTGATGAAAACGCTCCAGGATTTTACTCGTGTAATGGACTTCAATGGGAACTCAGGACGGTTCAGCAGGTCCAGATCGCAGGTTTCAGTGCAGGCTTGCAAAGGCCTTCAGACGACACCAGATGATGAATGAAGGTATATCTACAGGACTCCTTGTATGGTGTGTTCATGCCAGTTGCGAATAGAGGTTTCAGTCAGTCAGATGCTTGAACATTCGCTCCAGTTCCAACCTTTGAATTTGCGCAGAAGACATTTGCGGCAAATGCGGCGTGACCAATCAAGGCCACTTCTGAATACGCTGGCTGGCAGAATGATGCTGCCCATCTGCTTTAAGGTACTTACATTGACTTTGTATGGATCTGACTCATGCCAATGATTAAATTCGCGTTAGTTGTCGACACACTATTAGAGTCACTGACTCAAGAGTTGTTCATTTTGATCAACGACTTTGAACCGGAGAGTCACGAACGGCGCGCGCATCCACAGAACAGACCAAGGCGATCATTTGAGGCTTATAAAACTTTAAACTTTTTTTGTCTCTTTTCGAGAGCTGATTGTTCGCTCGATGATACGACCCTTGTTCAGTCGTCTGGTGTCGTCTTAAAGCCCTTTGAAGCTTTGCACACCTAAATGCTCACTTGAGACCTTCGAACCCGTTGTCGTTCCCAGTTGAAGTTGCAGTATGTGGAGAAAGTCCTGGAATGTCACCATACAATCGTGAAACCATTAATTTCTTTTCCCACTGAAGAAAGATAGCACATTGGACATCTTGGATGACATGGGTGAGAGCACATTATCAGCTAAAGTTTTTTAAAGTGAACTACTCTTTAAGTCGTTCGTATCAGAGAATAAAAATCAGTATTTGAGCAGTTTCGACTGAAAGCAACTTGCACTGGCATATCTTTAAAATATGTAAGTACCATCGTTTGTCTTAAACCACACCAATAATGTTTTTTTTAAGGCATCGCCAAAAGAAGCTCATTAGAGCTAGACCTAGTTGCCTGGTTTGATGCTACAACCTGTCTGTGAGAGCTAGGCCTAAAGTCTTTGAGGTTCTCTAATGTGCTGATTTGCTACTCAAGAAGAGCTCTTATGAATATCAAAGGTCTGAAAACTGCTCTAATGTTTTTTGTGGAAAAGCCGTGATTCAAAGTTAAAAGAACAGCGTTTGTTTTAGAATTCGAATTTTTTTGCAACATCATTGATAGTCTTTACTGTCATTTTCGTATCAATCCCAACGCCTCCTTGCTGACTAAAAGTATCAAAGTGTGTTCAAAACTGACTGCAAGTCAAAGCCTCCCCCGATGGTTAGTGTGACTCAGCCTGCATCAGAACTCATAGCAAAAAAAAAAAAACAATTCCAGCCTGCATCTGCAAATGGGTCATATAGCTGCACAGTAGGTGTACTACCCTTCTCTTTCGGGCATATGAACCACTCCAGTTATGAGAAAAGAATAGACCTTCAGGACAATTGCCTTACGAAGCAACATGAAGCTAAATGATTACTCCAGCACATGCACGTTACTGAAAGAAGCTTGATCTAGCGCATTGGCAAACACTTTTAACATCCATGGCTGTTTCTTTGGTTTATAGCTTTCAAACAGCGAAAATATCATTTGGTACCAGCAATACAAATGTAGTGTACTTAGACACAGAGACCCTATTTGATTTAACAGCATTAGACTTAAACATACAACTATGTGTGATCACTTAAGGCACATGAATTTAAATTACCTAATTAGTCATGATTAACATTAATAGCTTCTCTACAAGAAATATCCCTATGTTTCAAATACATTTATAATCTATGGCTTCATAAGTTTCTAAATCCTTTTATCAAATAATAACTTTACAAGCTTAAGTAAAAAAGCACAACAAAGAGATTTGATCAAAACTGTTCAGTGCTTTAAATAATATATTAAAAACCTACCAAGCAAGAAATAATAACATCACACTAATAAAAAACTGACCATCTCTATCCTCAATTCAAATCCTTCTGCCTATGACAATGATTCCAAGGTAAAA